>JACXGM010001197.1:0-57551 GCA_016801145.1 Umbra pygmaea
TGTTCAATTTCTCAGTTTATCTATGTGGTGTGGTGGTAATTGTCTTACTGTTGTGGTCCACCACTTGAAGCAATGTAAAGAAAACACTGTAATGTTGGCTGTCTCAATGTGTGTGTATGCCAGTTCACCATACTTGCGTGTGGACCATGTATGGCACTAAATACATTTTTCCAGTAAAGCACAATGATTAGGGGAGGGGGCTTACAAAAAGAGAAGCCTAGGGGCCCCTGACCACCTTAATCCTTCCCTGCCCCTAAGTGTTAAATTAACACTGTACAGTGTGTATATATTTAACACTGACGTTTTTGCTGTGTGTTTGGATCTCCCGAAGAGCAAATTACATTTCATTCTATCTTATAATGGGAATTAGTTGAACTTGAATCAAGTATAGCTCTGATTTGGAACGTCTACATCCCTGAATTGGAATTTGTAGTGCAGACAGTTTGTTATTGCGTTAAACACAACTCAGTAGGTTTTGCTATTGGCTGGCGATCACTTCAATGATTCCATAAAATCTCTGTATAGAAAGACATTATATAAACTTTCATTAGTTGTTGTTTGTATACGACCGGCTGTTTCAAAGCGAAAAAAATAAGTAATAAAAATAATAATAAAAAGTTGAAGCATGAATACCCGAAAGTTTTTCAGATTAAAACTTTTCTATGTTAAAATGCTAAAGTGTTTATAACTGTTTTGTAAACGCATCTCGTGGGACCCTCTCCTCAGGAATTCCTCTCATAGAGAATAGAGCATGTGACGTAATTTGTCACATCCCCTGTCCACACCCTTCTTGCCAACTAAGCATTCGATAAGTCGTGCTTTATACGGCGACATTAAAAGACAAAAACATACCGATCCATTTGTATCAATTTAAATGTAAACAAATAAAAAAACTGCAACTGTCAAAAACAATCTCCAAGTGTCATGTCAAACGTTCAGCTCTATCGAGTTTTGTCAACTACTCCTGTCACTTAATGGTACGCACAGACGCTCATCAAATAGAGTAAGCGTATCAAAACGACACGATGCAATAAATAAAATATTTTATTTTAGTAATGTCTGCGCATTCTTTCAAGTTATTCCAGCCAAATCATCCTTACCTTGCTGCTGGAAAGAAACACAGGGTACGCTGACCCGGTTAACTTCACAACCTGCTTGTCTCAAGCTGGGACAGTTTATCTGTATATCTGTCGCGCTAGTGGGCACTCCCCTGGTTCTCACACAACCCTGCGTGCGCTCGAGTCAAGCGTCTCCCAGCCTGCACTCTATTTGGTGGTGACAGTATCTCATCCGCGATGTGATTGGTCAGCTTTGCGCTGTCTTGTATTGATTCCGTGAAAACGCAAGTGAAACATCAAGACAGTAAATTGGCCAAATGTGCAATATCTAAATAAATAAAGATGACATTCAATTTAAACTACTTGGTTGCATGTCGGTTGAATATCTTTAGAATAAATAATTAGCGTAGACTAGGCAACTATAGAATGTTGTTTGTTGCCACTATATCCAAAAATTGTTCTCAGTGGAAAACGACTAGGCTACTAGACTGTTGCATAAGGTCAAATTGAAGTACAGACGAGCAGACTTTCGATTTCTCCCTCTTTACATTCCCAGTTAGTTAAGCTCCTGCCTTCCTTCCTGAATACACTACAGTCACTTAACCAGATGTTTAAATAATTGTTCAACTGAAAGCATACAGATTCCATACGTTCTCGATTGTTGTGGTTTTGGAGGAGAATGCAAATAAGAGAGCTTTACTTACATTTCTAAACGATAATTTATTTTCTTTTAATCGCTAAACTTTAACCACGTAAATAAGTTTTTTAGCAGACGCCCCTCTCTGGTGCGAATTATAAAATTATTAGGTGTCTTGTTCAAGGGCACAGTGGAAGATATGTTGCATTGTCAGCGCTGGGATTCAAACCATTAACATTTGTTAACTGTTCAAATGCTCTAACAACTCAGCTGAATTTCATTCCAGTATAAACTTCCTATAGAAAACGCTATACTCGTGTTTGAGTGACTTAAGCACAGAAATATTTTAAATGCTCTGTTATCTTTTTGTAATATATAGAATGCTTTTTACAATCAGTTATATTATAATGCTCTCAAGAGCGTTGTTTAAAGATCAAACCAGTAGGCTATTCTACCACCAGGGTTACAATAGTTTACAATAGTTCACTGATTAATGGTTTCTACTTAAAAGACACTAACCGAGCAGAAAACATTACATTGACATGAAGTAATTAACTCCTTAAGTAGAGAGTGAAAATATACCACAACACAACTGGGGGGAAGAAATCTTAAATGCCCCACCAACTAGGGGAAACTTGTATATCATTCTTGACCATTAGAATTTTCCACGGTATCCTTTGATGTCAGTTAACTATTGGTTTCGAATGCAACTATAAATTAACATTAGAGCTGATCATTTTTTGTTCTTAGGTAGCTTGTTGGTCATTATCCAATGCAATCAGTGATTGTCATCAATATGTTCAAAGCAATGCATCAAACTTGTATTTCTGATAAGTGATCATTTCCCAACTACATTTGGCAAGAAATTTAGCATATGGCACAAAATCTACTACCATATTTTAGGAATAAGGCATGAGAGAGGGTGTGGTTCCTGGCAAATATTCTGAACCATGGCTGATATTAAGGGCATGGATACAGTTCTTTATAGGTATTAAACTAGTTACCAATTCAATTAGAACAGTAAACATAAAGTATCCATGCCCTTAAAGTAAACATGTATAGCTGTGGAACATACAGGTCAATAGATATGGCTAAGACCTCTTCATAGGCACAATAATTGTCTAAATTATTAGGCATAATTCCTACAGTAGACCCTTGAGGGTTTGTATATGGCCAGTTCAGAACCAAACAGTTTTTATGGTAAATGTAGCCCTTAGAAGAACTGGTAATAATTGGTCGTGTTGTTTTAAACTAGAATTTGTGTCATATATTTCAAGAGAGCAAATTTCATTTTTTTCAGGTGGCTCTTTATTCTGAATTACAAGGAAGCGGAAGTAGACAACTTTTTTACTAGACGGATGATGCGCACAAACACCGGAAGTGGGTGTGGTTGGACGTTTGCATTTTGCTTTTTCACCCTACATATATACATTTTATATGGGTTTTAACAATATTGCAACATAGAAATTAGTTCGGAATTATATTCGTTCTACAAATATCGATTCAAAACTGACTGTCATTTTGTAGGTAAGTGGTAACATGTTGCTCTCTGTGTTGTAGATATTATAAAGGTCTAGCCAGGCTAGCACATAGCTCTATACACAGCTATCATCCGGCTGGTTTGCCGACGTTAGTTGAGCCCAATAATAACGTCTAATCTATTCAATAGACTAGTATTGATGTATCAGCAGATAGCAAGACGTGCGGGTTCATGTTATTCTACTGCGTCTTTCGTATGGACAACTGTATTCGATTTATTTGCACAAATAGCTACAGTAGATAGTTTAACAATTTGTTTAGGCAAGGTGGCTAACTAGCAAGCTAACGTAAGCTAACAATATATCATAGCTAATCGTTGGTGTAATTTCTGATAGACACTCCCGTGTATTGTAAACTGGTCACTTTAGCTGCACCAGTCACTCTTAGTCATATGGCCGCTAACTAGTTATCTGGCTATCGAGTTCGGTATTTAGTAATGTAACCATTTAACCTAGCTACCACAGCTCTGGCTTAATGTTATTGACTAGTACTGTCATACTAGCTTTATTGCAACACCTGTCATTCTACACTGCTAAAAAACCTATGGGAACTCGCAGTCATCACAGTATAACACTCAATTTATTAAACTTCAGGGAAATCAATCTGCCCATTTAGGAAGCATAAGCGATTGTGAATCAGTCACATGTTTTGGTGCAAATTAAAGTGGCAACAGGTGCACTGGAGAGGCAACAGCAAGACAATCGCTAAAAAGGGAATGGTTTTGCAGGTGGTGGCCACTGACAATTCTTCTCTCCTCATCCTTCCTGAATGATTATTCTTCGTTTTTGTGATTTGCTATTGTCCTTGTTACTACTGGTAGCATGAGGCGTTACCTGCAGACGCCATCCAGGTTGCACAGGGAGGCCAGCTCCTCCAGGATGGCACATCCATATGTGCCGTCGCAAGAAGGTTTGCTGTATCTCAGTCTCAAGAGCATGGAGGAGCAACCAGGAGACAGGCCGTTACACGAGATCTGGAAAGGGCCATTGAAGGGCATCAACCCAGCAGCAGGACAGGTATCTGCTCCTTTGTGTGAGGAGGAACAGGAGGAGCACTGCCAGAGCCCTACAAAATGACCTCCAGTGAGCTACTGGTGTGCACGTTTCGGATCAATCTTTCAGAAACAGACTCCATGAGGGTGGCATGAAGGCCCAACATCCTCTAGTGCAGTGTTTCTCAAATAGGGGGTACTGGGGGAGTACTGCATAAATGCTAATTAAAAAATATGTCATGCATAATAATTATACTATAATAATTAAGTAATGGATTCTAAACATTTGAAATGTACCATTTAAATGTTTTTGTTTAAAAAAGGTTGTTGTTTAGTGAATCTATCACTGCCGGTGCTGTATTGTACCGCAATATATAGACTTATTATTTTCTACCAAAAATGTTTTGCGCTGGTCAGGGGGTACTTGCTTAAAAAGGCAATTCAAAGGGTGTACCACAAGTTTGAGAAACACTGCTCTAGAGGGATTTGTGTTCACAGCCCAGAGCCGTGCAGCTTAATTGGCATTCACCACAGAACACCAGAATTGGCAGGTCTGCATTGGTGCCCCGTTCTCCTCACAGATGAGAGCAGGTTCACACTGAGCACGTGGGACAGACGTGAAAGAGTCTGGAGATGCCTTGGTGAACGCTATGCTGCCTGCAACATCCAGCATGACCGGTTCGGTGGTGGGTCAGTGATGGTCTGGGGAGGCATATCCCTGGAAGGACCTACTGGTACATGTGCTAGCCAACGTTAACCTGACTGCAGTTGGGTACCAGGATGATATCCTCAGACCCGTCGTCAGACCTTATGCTGGTGCAGTGGGCCCTGGGTTCCTCCTGGTGCAGGACAATGCCCAGCGTCATGTGGCCAAAGTGTGTAGGCAGTTCCTGGATGATGAAGGCATTGATGCCATTGATTGGCCCTCATGTTACCCTGACCTGACTCTAATAAAGACCCTCTGGGATATATCAGTGCATCTGACCCCCCCGAGTAGTGCCTTGACTGTCTAGGAGCTCACTGATGCCCTAATCTAGGTCTGGAAAGAGATCCCGTAGGACACCATCCGTCATCTCACCAGGAGCATGCCCAGATGTTATCGGGGGTGCATACAGGCACGTGGGGGCCATACACACTACATTATGAAGTTGGAACGGCCCACGATTTCAATAGTTTTCTTTGATTTTTGGTGTGTTTGAATCCAGCCCTCAATCGGTTGGTGATTTTGGTTTCCATTGACTGTTGTTAAGTCATTGTGTTGTCAACTAATTAAACAATGTAAAGTAAAGCTTTTGATTTATAAAATGTTTTGTTCAAGACCCGATGTGTGATTTAAGTGCTCCCTTAATTTCTTGGAGCTGTGTATATTGCAAGGCTGCCTAAACCTGTGCCCGGAAGTCTAGCATCCTGTAGGTCTTCTCAGCACACCTGATTCTAAGAACTAGTTCAATAAAACCTGGAACAGATTGCCCACAACTAGGGATGGGGAGAACCTATAGGACATTAGATCTCCAGGAACAGGGTATGTGCTGGATGACCAGTATTTCACAGACATATCAACCTCAGTGAGACGTTAGATCTCCAGGAACAGGGTATGTGCTGGATGACCAGTATTTCACAGACATATCAACCTCAGTGAGACATTAGATCTCCAGGAACAGGGTATGTGCTGGATGACCAGTATTTCACAGACATATCAACCTCAGTGAGACGTTAGATCTCCAGGAACAGGGTATGTGCTGGATGACCAGTATTTCACAGACATATCAACCTCAGTGAGACATCAGTAAGCAGGAGGATCAGACAGTATTTCCATTCGTGATAGGAGGATGTTTGCACAATGAGAAACATCAGAATATCTCTGGAAATATTCTGTCACACTGATTTAAAAATATGCCTTTTTAAGAACACAGATGTTAAGCGAGGTTGGGTTATTCTCTCTTTGCTTTTTCTGGCATTATGACACTATGCTAGAAAGTATGGTAATGAAGAATGTGTTTTTTCAATATGATTTAATACAGAGGGTCTAGTTAGCTAACTTTAGTATCCGTAATGAGAAGTGTTGTTGACACACGCTCATTTTAAAGAGTTGTGATGTTTGCTAAATGCTGAAGCATCACCAATAACAGCAGACCGGAGACCAGGAGACCCTCCTTTTTGTTTCTCCTCTCGGTCTACGTCGCTATTTCTCTCACAAGAGACTGATACAGGAAAGAGGAACTTTTAGTTTTATTCAATTGTGTCTTTTTCGGTGATCAACAAAATAAGAGGTTGTTATGGCTGGAATGCGCAGACGGCATTCTTTGGCTGTCCCGGTAATGGGTGTGGGTTTGGGCCGGGGCAGCTTGGTAAGTCTTACCTAAAAGTCTACTTAAACCTGGACTAGTCTTCTAGTCTTCTTGATAGGCTAGGAGTTGAATTGATTGAACAAACCTCACATCAGTTATGTTGCTTATGACTACTCTTTTGCCTAGCCATCTTTTCACATATTTTTATAGTTTAGCAATTGTTTGTTATTGTTTTACTTATTAAGAGAACATAAATGTTTCAAGAAATGTTTTTTAGTTTATATTGCTGGAACAGAAATTAAAGTCAAATCTTATTCGTACTTACAGTTCAGCCTATACAGCACAGTGCTGAATGTCCTGTTGATGATATGATGTGATATGTTGTGGCTCCATGTTCTGTTGAAAAGTCTAGTTGAAGAAGTAACAAAGGGTTAGGAGCAGTAGATAAAGGGAACGTTAATGACAGTTCCTAGTTCATTTAATTCCAACATTATTAAGACAAGCTTTTGGAGCATTACAACTCCAGTCACAGGTATTGTACTTTTTAACAACGTACCTGCCATGATTTTATTTTGTCCTGGTAGCTGGCCTTTCCAACTGTATTGGTTTGGGTTAGGGTTAGGCTACCATAAATCAGAGGCTTGTCATCCTCACATGGCTCTTGACGAAGACCCAGAAAGAATGTTTTCTTCGTGTTCCTCCACTGAAAATACCAGTCATGAATGACTTCTGTGTGTCTGGTGTAGAAAGGGAGCAGTGCTTTGTGTCTGCGGGTTGTAATGGTTACAGACTGCGTTATCATATGACTGGGTGTGTGCCTGTGTCCTGGGGCTCTGGGCAGGCCTGGGAGTACTTTTACATTTTAGACATTTAGCGGACGCTCTTATCAAAAGTGACTTACACTAAATAGAGGGACATCCCCTGGGTGCAGTTTAGAATAAAGTGCCTTGCTCAAGGCCACAATGACATTTGATTTGATACAGTCTGAAATCGAACTGGCAACCTTCCGACTAAAAGTCTGAATTCTTAACTACTGAGCCGTCTGACTCCCCAGTAGACATGAATAGAGCTGTACTGTACAGACTAGCATCTATATAGTGATCAATGGCCTGATTTCATGCAATAGCCATAATGTATAGAACAATATCTTCATGAACTTTGCACCGCTTAAGTGGTCAATATGAGTTGGTGTCAGTGTCGGTCAGTTTATCGACCTGGCTTAATGCAGGAGTCGTCTGTCTGATGTCCAGTGTGGACATGTTGGGCATAATGTTGGGCATAATGGAGGGTTGATTTAAATTAAATATCTCATCAATAACAACAACATGTAGTTGACGTCACTTCATTGTTGCGGGAAATCCAATTACACAGATAAATGCTTAGTATGAAAATGCATGCACTCATGACTGGTAGGGTTGCACATTTTGGGGAATATTCAACACGTTTTTGCGACCCTGTTGATTATTTGCAACAAAATGTTTGATGGTTCAGTACTGCATCCTTCTGAAAGAACTTTTACTATTCTTGACTTTTCTGAGTTAGTTAAATCTCATTTGGCCCATTTTGCCTGAGGAACAGAAGCTGCCTAATAATTATGCACACCTTGATGTAGGGTGTTGATCTCCTTAGGCCACACCCTCCATCATTACACAATTACCCATCACCTGATATGCGTAAATCCAATAAGCATTTCAGTTCATACAGCTTGGAGTTGGAACATATGCATAATAATGATCTGCATAATAATAATAATGAGATGTTCAATAGCATGTCATTAGTGTTCACGGTCGTGAGAATCCGATGTACATGTGATGGAAGAATGCACTGAGGATCCAGAGTGTTGCAATTGAATTGAGAATAGTTTAACTAAAATATGCCACAAGACAAAATTGCCTTGTGTATCCCACAAAAAAATTCTCACTGTTAAATATTTCAAGAATTTAAGCAAAATTCCCCAATTCCCATGCTTAACGTCCCATGGAATTTTTCCAGAAAGAAATCCCCAAATTTAACGTAAAGTTTATGACCCTTTGCCACCCAACTCATGACTGTAGGTCACTCTGGATTGGGAAGTCTGCTAAATTGCCTAAATGTAAAAGTTTAACATAATCTTTATCTGTCCAATCCAGTGGTTTTTCCTTTGTTAGCATGTCAGCCGTAACTACAGGACCTTTACATACAGCTTTAAGGCAGAACTGTAAAGGTCCTGTAGTGCATTTTAATGACCTGACAGTAGGAAGCAGAGGGAGACAGGTATGTAGAGTGAGACGGAAAGGACCGAGCCGCTGCTTGAACACACTTTGGAATATGTGGCCCGCAGCCGAGAGATTAGACTGCGACAACCAACTCCTGCACACGGTTCTGTGTTAAATGACCACCCTGTCTTCCTGTTTATTTCCCCCAGTTGTCCAGCAGCCCCCTGCTGAGCAAGATGAGTGCAGACGGGGGAGGCAGGCCAGCGAAAGTGGGCTCAGTGGTGGAAGTGATCGGTAAGGGCCAGCGCGGCACGGTGGCGTACGTGGGTGCCACACTCTTCGCCACGGGCAAGTGGGTCGGAGTTATCCTGGATGAGCCCAAGGGGAAAAACGACGGCACAGTCCAGGGAAAGAGATACTTCAAGTGTGACGAGAACTGCGGCATCTTCGTGCGCCAGTCTCAGGTAGGCTACACTTACATGCCTCACTGTGTCAATGTTTAACTCTTATCACACCCTGTAATTCATCAGGCAGTGTAGTGAAAATGGAACTATAATAGAAAAAATTACTCCTATAACAATGTTAATACCACATCTGGTAGTTCTATACTGAGATCTGGACAAAATTATTTCTTTTGAGCTGTTGTACTTGCTAAGTTGATAAAAGAAATGCTGATGTAATTTTGCAAGGTTAGCATATGTGCAGTACTGACATGGAGCCTGTCTGTCACTTTTTCTATTAATCAGATTCAGCTAGTGGAAGATGGATCTAGCGCCACTTCTCCAGACACCCCAGACTCAACCTCTGCCAAGGCCCTGCCCAAGCAGACAGGTGAGCTGTGTAGCTTCATCTAGGCCTCCTAAAAGTCCAGACCCCTACTGTTAATGCATCTTAGAACAGGGTGTCTGACCTAGTTCAGTCTGCGATAATGTGAACTGCTCTGAGATTTGCACTAGAGGTCGACCGATTATGATTATTGGTAGACCAAAAAAGCCGATACTGATTATTATGATTTGTTTGGGGTGGAAAATGACATTACAACAATACTAAAAAAACTAACTTTTAATATAACTTCTTAATATAATACACAAAATAGTTTCAAAACTCAAATAAATATACATTTGTTCAAACAAAATGCCAAACAAATGGCAAAACACTTAGTAGGCATAGTACGATTTGTATTTGATACAACTTCGCCTATTAAGTCTGTTTTGTAAAACAAATCCTTGGGTTTTTCCTAAAAAAACTTTTAGTCTTTGCATTTTGATAGTTTTATTAACCAATCGGATTTCGTGCTGCACAACGGGAGTACAGATATCCGACGTAATTTCCAGAAGCACTTGATAAATATATCTGGTTTCAAAATCAACACACAAATACGACATTGAATATAAATATAACAAAAGCAGTAGCTAAGAAACATGGGATTTTGTCTTTAACTACAGAATTATTCTCTTGCGTGAGGGGTCAAAATAGCCTAATGTCCTCTCATTTTGCCACCATCTGACTCAACATCAGAAATTGGCAAAAATTGAAAACTATGTTTGAGAACACTAGTGACGTATATTCCCTGCTAACATGAATGCCTTTTAATTAAATGTGGAAGTAAAAAACCTGTCTTCTGTGTATCATTTTGAATGGGCATTGTATTTTGACAAGTTATATTTGCGCAATGACTGTGCGTTGTTGAATGTACATATTAATTAAGCCACCTCGTTTGGTTCCAGCACCCGATTTTGATCTACTGTTGGCTGATCTGATGATTAATTATAAATTCCCCTTATTCATAATATGCAACGCAATATAGCTAGTTAACCCTTGTGCAGCTTAACCAGTTTCTTTGATCTGGTCGTTTTTTTCCCCTGAAAGCCTCAAGGAAAACAGAACAGATACAAGTTTTGGTTGATAAAAAAATGTGAACAGTTCTGTCAAAACAAAAGCAGTTAACCTCTTCCCACTATTCTAGACTAATATTAACCATGTGAAGCTGACAAGTGATTATATGTGAATGATTATAATTGATCCCCTTTCATGGTATCTTCAAACTTACCATGGCTTTTCTGCAATCACTATTTCCTCCAGACTAGCTCACGACAGATGGGCTGGCTTCACACACTTTCCTTGTGATTTGCTATCTAATTGTAACACTAGAGGAAGTGGTTTCTCTCCAAAAAAGTATTGTCCATATTCGGCGAACGAAAATGCCGATTTATAATTATTTTGAAAACACATAATCGGCCGTTAATTAATTGGCCATTCCGATTAATTAGCCAACCTCTAATTTGCACTGATGCTTCTAGATAGATGCCCTTGCCAATGTAAGCCCTGCATATAAAGAAAACACTGTGAAAATGTAGAATTATACCTGCACTATCGGATATTGGTTATATTGTCCCTGTATTGTTCCTGTGTTCAGTAAATACATATATAAAAAATATATTTAAGAAATCCAGGTGAAATTCGGGCCTACAGTACAAATGAATGAAACATTACATAGTGCAGCTTTAACATTATTAAAGTGTATATATAAAGGCTTTAAAAAAATATATAGCTCATACAGTGGGCTCCAAAATTACTGGCACCTCTGACTGGCAATGCACAAACAATATGGCAAAAATCAAAACAATACAATTATAGAGAAATCTCCAAATACCAACATGTGAGATACTGTACTTTATTAACTTGTCAATGGAACAACCAAAATCATTTATTGATAAAATTAAAATTTTATGTCCTCCAAATCAAGGTTTCACAAACAATGGCAGGCACCCTTAAAGATGTTTTTATATAACACCCACCAAAATTAAAGCAGGAATTAAATTCTGCTTATTAAAGTTCATCTAAGTCTTAAGGAACTAGCCATTACATTACTTCCTGTTCCTCTAACTTATATAAGATATATTATATTAAATAAGGTAACATGCATGCAATATTCATTTGTTATCCAACACCATGAAGAAAACAAAAGAACTGGCCGTTCAAAAGAGACAGATGGTTCACCTTTATAAATCTGGTAATGGCTACAAAAAGATCCACAAACGATTGAATATACCACTGAGCACTGTCAGGGCAATTATTAAAAAATTCTGAAGATATGGAACAGTTGAAAACCTCACAGGTAGAGAACGCAAATGCCTTTTGCCCCCCAGGATAGGTAGGAGGATGGTGAGAGAAGTAAGACAATCCCCAAGAATCACTGTGACAGAATATCAGGTCTTGGTGGTTCCACACACAACCACAGCTTCTTTAGAAAGGTTGCCAGAGGAAAGCCCTTTTTGACCCCAAGACACAGACGCAAGCGCTTAGAGTTTGCCAAACTTCATTTAAAATATGACTAGAGGAATGCGCTCTAGTCAGATGAGACCAAAATTGAACATTGTGGTCAGATACAGCATCGGCATGTTTGGCGTTGTAACAGATGCATACAAGTAGAGGCCTCATACCCACGGTGAAATATGGTGGTGGGTCAGTGATGTTTTGGGGCTGTTTTAATTCCAGAGGTCCAGGGGCACTGAATTCCACCAAGTATCAGGCAATTTTGGCTGACAATCCGGTTGCCTCTGCCAGAAGGCTGGGACTTGGCTGTAGGTGGACTTTCCAACAAAACAATGACCCAAAACATACCTCAAGATCCACACAGAATTGGTTCTGTGACAACAAAATCAATGTTTTGCCATGGCCATCTCAGGCGCTGGACCTCAATCCAATCAATAACCTGTGGGCTGAGTTGAAGAGGGTGGTTGATAACCGCAAACCCATGAATGTGAAGGCTCTTGAAAGGATCTGCATAGAGGAATGGTCCAAAATCCTTCCAAATGTGTTCCTCAACCTTGTCAAATATTACAGGAACAGACGCCATGCTGTTATCCTTGCCAGAGGTGGTTGCAGTACTAAATAAGGAGTGCCAATAATGATGCAACTTTGATTTTGGTGTTAAAAAATTGCATGATTTTGGTTGGTTCCATTGCAACATTATTAAAGTACAGTATGTCTTAAATGTTGTTACTTTGAGTCTAGGGAGTTTGTGTTTATTAATTCCATATTGTTTTTCCACAGATATTGCTGAGACTCCGAAATCTGTCAGACAGGTACAGTTGTAATACAGACCAAGTTCATGTTTTAAGAATGATTTTTCATGCCGCTCTACCACGTGCCCCTCCCCTTCCATTGGCCTTCAAGTGAATGACCTCTCTTATATCTTGCCCCCTCCCCTTCCATTGGCCTTTAAGTGAATGACCTCTCTTATATCTTGCCCCCCTCTCCCCGCCCCAAATACATTACAGACGCCCATTTCCAAAAAGGTATAGAATATTTAAACTCTGCTCATCTGCCTTGTCACAGTGCTTGTTTGTCTGTTTTTCTTTTTTTACAACACATGTACTTTTTTGTCATTCGTGGTTATGGTCTTTTACTCAACTTGCTTGAGTTTATACTGTTGAACATGGACATTTTGTGTCATCACTTTTTTAACTCAGATTTGTAAGACGCATGGTGTGACATTTCCAGACTGTTTCTCTGTTTATTTAGGAGACCATTTATTTGTTGAAGTGCATGGTTGCTGTAATTGTGATTCAGTGTTTTTTCACCTCACTTGGAATTTATTTGAAATGTTCTAATCTTTTTTTAAATTAACGTTACCCACTAGTCTACAGTGTCTTGACATTTTGAGTGTAATAGTAATGGTCAACCTATACTTGCAGAAAGGCTTAAAGATGCAGTCTGTGACATTTTGCAATGAACACAATCATGTTTGATTGTGGGCGCGGATGGCTCAGTTGGTAGGGAGTCAGACTAGTAGTCAGAAGGTTGCCAGTTCGATTCCCGACTGAGCCAAATGTCGTTGTGTCCTTGGGCAAGACACTTTACCCTAATTGCTCCCAGGTCGTTGCTGTAAATAAGAAATTGTTCTTAGTCAACTTACCTGGTTAAATAAAGGTTAAATAAATAAAATAAATGTTTGAAAACTCAGAATTGATTTCTTTCCATTTTCCTCCCCTCCCAATTGGTTGAATTCCTACTAAGCCTGCCTAGTCGGTAGCTCTGCAATTCCGTGAACAGATGCAGGATGGTGAAGGGCGCTCACATGGTTAATCTAACCACATGTCACGGAGCCGGCTGATTCTTTTCAACACGGATGCTTTTACCCAAATCATGCATGGGATGATTACGCTCCCCAACTATACTTATGCGATTAAACTTACAGGCACCGGATCTACACACAAGGAGTTGCTGGAGAGCAACGTGGTAAGGTAGATAATTGGACTTATCTATCCCAAATCTTGGGCAGCACTATGCCAATATGCACTGCCTCGTGATGGGGTCCAGGCAAAGTTGGAGAAGCCATAGCCAGGCTCAATCCACTGACGTTCATGACGTAGACTGTCCTGCAATGCAGTGACTGCCACTACACCACACGAACCCTCTTAAACCTCAAATTTTGCCTGGAATTGTTGTAAAATAAAATTTACGGCTCTGGACAAAATGTAAGCCACCACTGCAAAAAAGTAGTTTATCTGGTTTTACTATTGATAGGTATGTGTTTCGGTAAAATTTACATTTTTGTTTTATTCCATGAACTACTGATGGTATTTCTCACAAATTCTAAATAAAATACTGTCATCCAGAATAAATGGTCAAAATAACAAAGTTAATATTCATAAAATAAGAACACAATACCAATGTGTTAACTTACGAAGAGTTCAGAAATCAATATTTGGTGGAATAATAATAATTGTATAATTAAAATAATTGGCATTCATCAGGGGTGCGAAGGGGATATAGAACTTATGGCTGTTTCAGGTTCACGGTATGGTACATTTTTGCTACAGCACAATAATTAAAACAGTTATTAAAGATTCGTTTTTAGTTTAATTGGGAAAAGATGCATGCATATCTATGAATATAAACAAATATGATCTTTTATTTTTTGGTAGATTTCATTTTATTTTCTCAAATGTTTTAAAATTATTTTGTGATTACTTTTCATCTCGAACTGCTCTAAACACCCTAGACCATAGTTCAAAGGATTTTTTGGTTACTGTACCACCAGGTGTCCTAAACCAGTGGTTGGGAACCATTGTCCTAAGCAGATGTGGTGCATGCCAGCAATGCTTTTCTTTGGTAACATACATGCATTGTCCCATAGCTTCATTGTTTATTTTCCATATATGAGGAAAACATTTGTTTTCCAAAACAGTTAATAACAATAATAACAGGCAAGACTGACGTTTAGCAATATTAGTGTATTGTTTGTAGATGAAGGATACCGCAGTATGTCTAGCTCTCCTAACAAATTCGGAAAAGTGGCAACAATGATTACAGTATTGATTACGATGCGCGCAAAGGCTCAGAATTGCCAAATATATGGTTTTATATCATTCAGATTTTTTGGAAGAGGCATTAAACATACAGTACCTAGCAATTTTTTTTCAATATAATGTTTTATGTATTTGGGTTCATGTGTGAAGAGCACCCACACTGATGTTGGTTGACTTTATGCCAATCCTGTCGCAAAAATGCAAGCAGTTCGTCTTTGTTTGGCTTGTGACCATCTTCCTCCTACTTCCAGAACTGTTCTAAACCTCGTAGAATCAATGGTATGCCTCAGTTAGCCAAGGGGCACAAATCTTTAAATAGAGCAAAAAAAAACGGGGCCCTGTTTTAGCTAATTAGCGCCACTTTTACAAACAGTGGCCAAAATCGCTGACTGCATCTTTAAGTGGTGAAGGTGAATGCAGTAACGATAGTATCCAGCCTGTGGAGCTATATCTGTTTGTAGACTAATGCCAACACTATGTCTGCTCCTCCGTACTGCTAACTGCTGCCCTTGCATCCTCTGCTGGGCCTTTGCCGGTCTATCTGTGTGTTTGTCCTCTATCCCCTTCTCCGCTTCCACCCACCCTCCTCCAGCCCATAACCCGGCGTAGCACCAAGGTGAGCTGTTGACATCAGACGTACAGTTATTCATGGAGGGGTCAGGGGTATTCTGATGGAGTTCACCTGTTCTTTTGTACATTATGTTTATTAGGATTTTTTATGACTTTGATGTGGAGGTTGCAATGTAGCTACATACAGACTTGAAACGATTGTGTTTATTGTTTACATTAGCTGGAATCTGAGATAGTTTACAGACATTTATATCAGCCTAATTGTAGACTGAAAATAATTGTGTTGATGTTGTTATGGAGACTGCTTTCAGGAAGAGAGCTTATCATGTGAAGGTATTAGTGTTGCGGCTGCTATGGAGACTGCTGTTAGAAAAAGAGCTGTTGTCCAAAGTTTTTATCATGGAGAGGGCTGTCATGACAGACACTACATTGAGCCCTAACAGTCTACTCTATCATACAACAACAGTGGAAAACTCCAGCTCGCCTGTCCTCTTCCAGCTCCCTCCCCTCACTCCTCATGGTATGTTCCAGGTCTCAAATCACCTAACCCTCAGGGAGACACCAACTGTTCCTTGAGGGGTGAACTCTAGTTTCATGTCAAAGGTCCCTTAAAATAACTGGAGAAATATTTTATCTCAAAGTCCATCAGAAGGGAAAATTAAAATGATCTAATTTATTCCATGATTTGTCTACAACCGGAGTTCACCCTTTTCTACACGGTTCAATGAATTGCAGCCACAGTAAGGGTGTAGTAGGTGTTCTTTGCACTGAGTGTGGCGGTCTATCAACTGTGCTTCAAACATATTTACCCACCATGACCGGTTCACTTGACCATGTGCTTCCCTAGTTCAGCTGGGTTTGTCCCTCCATTCTTAGCCTGAGTGCTGGTCCTTCTCTGCTCCCTGGCCAACATGGACCAGCATTCATGATGGAATTGGCGAGAGCACAAACGGACCAGGCTATACTTTCCTGTGTTTCTGGCTGGCAGTTTGTTTCAATACACCCTCTTGGGGTTTCGGGATTGTTTCAAAGATTGCTTTCTCTCTTACGTTAACAGTTTTCTTTTCCTTCTTCCTGCACCTGTTCTCACCTCCCGTTTTCTCCTCACATCTTTTCTCAATCTTTCCCTCCCTGAATACAGGCCCCTCGAGTCTCAGCCACCCCGGCCTCGGGCCTGTCCAGCTCTCAGTCCAAGGATGATGTGAGCGAAGGCAGCCTGTCTTCAAAGGGTACGCTTGGCGCTCCCGTGGTCCCCCTGCCCAGCGGCTCTCCTGGAGCTCCTCCCCCACCAACCCCTAGCAAGGTCAGTCCCCCACGAACCTCCCAGGCTGTTCCAATGTTTCCCAAATGTTTCACTGCTCAAATTGGAGTTGCACAGAGCTGCTAGATTGTTGTAGCTCAGCTCAAGAAAACACTAAACTGTAATAGCCCTTATAATGGGGATGTTTTATTATGCTGAAATGGAAGAAAAGTAAAAAAGACAATCACAGTATCGGCTCAATCCATTGTTTTCTCATGTGTCATTTATGTTGTATTTTGACGTTTACATTCCATCCATGTCTTGGTTGTAACCAGGCTGAGCCTCCCGTGTCGAAGCAGGTAGGGGTGGTTATCTGGACGCATGCATAGATCTGTTTCCGGGCATGTTGTATGACCAACTAACAGAGATAACAGGGTCCTTGAGAAGGGTGCTTCTCCTAAACCTCACTACTACTGCACCTCCCTTGTGCTCCCACAGAGGGCAGAGTTTCCTTCTTTTGTTTCATTTCACTACACCATGTAAAGTAGTCATTGCTGTAGTAGGGAAACACATGCTTCGCCCACCCCTTATTGTTCTGGAAATAAAAAAGATTGCTAATTTATCATGTAGATGTTAAGAAAACATTGCTGTAAATTGAGCTTCATCCAGGAATGTTCATGTCTTTTGCTAGAATTAACATTCACCAAGGTGGTATTGATTAGACATTTTGAGTCAAAACATGATTTGGGGTGGTCTACGTGGTGCAGTGGGATAAGTTGCTACATTGCAGGACAGGCTACATCATGATAGTGGATTAAGCCTGACTATGGATTCTCCAGCTTTTGGGATAGACAAGCCAAATCATCTACCTGCTATGTTGCTCTTCAGCGACTCCTTGTGTCCAGATCGGACGCCTGTAAGTTCAGTCACGGAAGTATAGTTAGTGAACGTAATCATCCCGTACATGATCTGACTAAAGGCTTCCGTGTTGGATGAGCAGTGTGAAAATCGGCGGCTCTGCAACAAGTTGTTGGACGAAACATGTGAATGCCTCTCGCAATCCCACATCTGTCCAAGAAGTTACGGAGCTGCCGACAAGGGGAATTGGGAGGGGAGAAAAAAAGATTTGATGACAGAAGAACTAAAAGGTTTCATCATTAGGACACTGAAGTAATTTCTGTTGAAAATGTGGCTTTTCCATAGTATGTAAATAATTCATTTTTAGAATTCTGTCGTTTTCAAAAGTGATAGACATTTGCAACATTGATTAAAATGTTCACTGCTCAAAAAACACCAAGTCGTTGAAACTACAGAGATGCCAATCTCTCCAGTTAGGAAGCATAAGCGATTGTGAATCAATGTCACCTGTTTTGGTGCAAATGAATGTGACAACAGGTGCAACAGCAAAACAACCCCTAAAAATGGGAATAGTTTTACAGGTTTCACAGACAATTGCTCACTCCTTATCCTTTGTGAATTAATCTTCATCAGTTTTGCGTTTTGCTAGTGTCCTTGTCACTACTGGTAGCATGAGGTTGGATGAACCATACGCGCGTCCCTTGTCATCCCACATATCTGTACAAGGAGTTGCAGAGCTGCTGACATGGCATGATTAAAGAAAAAATTGGGAGGGGAAGAAAATTGGGAAATATTACACACAAAAAAGGAAAAGTAATAGACTCCATGAGATTGCATGAGGACCCAATGTCAGCTAGTGAGACCTGTGCTCTCAGCCCAGCACCATGGAACTTGATTGGGATTCTCCAGAAAACACCGGAGTAGTTAGGTGTACCATTGGTAGCCTGTTCTTTCCACTGATTTGAGCAGGTTGACACACTGAGCATGTGACAGGGGTTTAAGAGCCTGGAGATCCTTTGGTGAACGCTATGCAGCCTGCAACATCATATACCATGATCAGTTTGGCAGTGGGTCAGTGATGGTCTGGGGAGGCATATCCTTGGAGGGTCGCAAAGACCTCCCAGTGCTAGCCAACGGTACCCTGACTGCTGTTAGGTACTGGAATGTAATCCTCAGACCCATTGTCTGAGCTTACACTGATGCAGTGGGCCCTGGGGTCCTCCTGGTGCATGACAATGCCCAGCCTTATGTGGCCTGAGTGTGTATGCAGTTCCTGGGTGAAGGAGGCATTGATGCCATTGACTGGCGCTCACGTTATCCAGACCTGAATCCTATTGAGAACCTCTAGGACGTTATGTGTTGGTGCATCTGATGCTCCCAGGTAAAGCCACAGACTGTCTAGCAGCTCATTGATGCCCTGATCCAGGTCTGGGAGGAGAACCCCTGGACAACATTCGCCGACTAATCAAGAGCATGCCCAGATGTTGTCGGGAGAGCATACAGGCACGTGGGGACCAAATAACCTAGTGCGTTACATTATGAGTTGGAACTGCCTGTGATTTAAATTGTTTACTTAGATTTTCGGTGTGTGTTTTCATTTATCGTCGTTACGTCATTTTGTTCTCAATTAATTACACAATGTACAGTAAATATTTAGGTCTTTATTGTGTTTCGTTCATCAAGACCAGATGTGTGATTTGAGTGTTCCCTTAAAGGAGTGTTCCACAGTAAATCAGTTTCCTAGTATACCATTTACAAACGTAACCATAGATGATTTATGATTTATGTCATATACACGTCTGTTCTTTTTCAATATATCAGAGAAAAGCCGATAGTATATTTCAGTTCCTTTCGCATCCACTAAGGGGCTTCTGTATCCGTCTAAACTTGATTTACCACAACTCCCAGAATTCCAAGCGAATTTATTGCCCATCCCCGTTTTGAACACACCGACACAGAACATGGGCAATTCAACAGCACACCTCTGTAGAGCTTGACGCTAGAAAGTTATACATATTTGTTTTTGAAATTGTAGTCTAAAATCATGCCCGTTTGGTGTTCTGTACCTGGTTGCAGAAATTACAAGCAAGCCCAAAAAGAAGGAGTAATCTGTCATACTTTAAAATAGGTTATACGAATTTAGGGTTTGCAATCTGCATTTTAGGTCGGAAGATTATGAAAGGGATCTACTTGCTAAATTAACCGACACTACAGCCCGAAAGCGGCTAAAAAGCGATGCGATACTATCCATTTTTTATCTAGAAAGAGTAGCCTATATATAGTACATATAGTAATTTACCCACTCAGCTAGCTACTATATACAGCTGGCACAGTACACATACAGTACAATAACATTACCACACAGACACAATGTGTGCTCCATTATCAAGGTACAGAAAATAGTTTTAATAAACTTACTCATCTGTTAATTATCCTCTTGCTACGTCTTTCCATGTGTGCTGGAAAACTTCAGTGATTCAGTGAAGCATATGCGGTCGTCAGTCATTTTTGGTTCAAGCCTTACAAGTAAAGCTTGTCCACGATCCCCTTCATTGTAGCAAGTGCTTTTTTTTCAGTAGACATGGATGGACATATTCCCACAGAAGCACTTAAAAAAAAAAAAAAAAAAAAAAAAAAAATCATACCACCTCGTCTGTTTAGTATTAAAACGGCTGATCGAAACATCACAGAAAGACAAGCTATACCTTAAAAAATCAAGGACAACCGAGGCTTTAAGGAGTAGGTTTGAAAGCCAGATAAGTATAACAGGGATGCTTATTTTCGCGACCGAATACACGCCTGTATTCATTTTTCCTATCTCCAGAGTCCATTGGATTTCCACCGTGACGTCAGCGTGTGGAAAATTCCCTGCGAAATATCTAATCTTGCTCACACTAGCCAGGCATGGGTGAAACATATCTCACTGTTCTAGAAATGTCTGGGGGAAGCTACTAGCACCTCCAGATAGCTGTAGGGTGAAGTATCCCTTTAATTGTTTTGAGCAGTGTATATCTAACAGATTTTAAAGACATGTTTTCAATTCTATCAAAATATGAACATTTCTGGGTGTTTCTAAACTCCAGAATGTTAGTGTATAATAGAACTCTTTATAAAATGATTTACAATTTTTTTATTTCTGGTTCACCACAGAGATTTTTTTCTTGTTTGTGTTTGAAAATGTTTGAGATAAATGAAATTCCTGAACCATAATCTCAGAATGGGTGGAGGAACGTGTTAGTGCTTTAAGCATTCTGTGTGGTTGGAGCATGAGTTTCAATTTTGGGGTCTTTCTGCTGACGCTTTGGTCTCCAGTTACTCTATGGCCACCATCCTTCTCTCAAGGCTAAAACATCTTCCTGGTGGTGTTGCTTTTCCCAACAATTGCAAAAGAAATATGTTCTCTTGGGTCTCTGTTTCTCCATAGCCTTCACTCCTTGTTCATCATTTTTGTCTGCTCTCCCTCAGGAAGAGGAGTCTCTGCGTGGCCAGGTGAAGGACCTGGAGGAGAAGCTGGAGACCCTGAAGATGAAGCGAGCGGAGGACAAGGTATTCTTTTTAAAAGTATTTTTACTATATCAGTGCCTTTCTATGCTTTTGCATTCTCAAAATAGAGTTTATTCTTTGCCTTTGTATTGCCTTTTAATTTATTTGTTGTCTGCCAATCCGGCTGATATTCCCGTGAGCTGGAATGAGCTAGAAACATGAAACTTGGGGGAATAACTGGAAATTGTTTGCATGTGCTTCCATAAAAATATGAACACAATCGCCACATTATGGCTCATTTTCATTTCATATTTGTTATTGTTCAGGTCAAGCTGAAAGAGCTGGAGAAACATAAGATTCAGCTGGAGCAGCTTCAGGAGTGGAAGACTAAAATGCAGGAGCAGCAAGCCGACCTGCAGAAACAACTGAAAGAGGCCAAGAAGGTAACCAGTACATTACTTCATTGTAAACCATAAGCAAGAAGGCAGAAGGTGGTAGGTATTTGGCCAATATACCATGATTAAGAGCTGTCTTTCGACTCAATGCTTTTAGTCGTGAACGCTGATTCGCCGGTAGCTCTGTTATGAGCTTGTGTACCACAAGTGTGACATGAGTTTTGTTGCTCTAATTGCATTGATAATCAGTGTATAATACCAATAGGTCCTCTTGGGGGTTTGTGGTATTTATACCCAAGCCCTTCACCCCCCACTGCATAGGAATATGAAGGCTAGGGTTAAGGTCTTGGTTAGGATCAGCTGGACCAGTGACAGGAGTTAAACACCAAAATGCAAGAGCACCTGGAATGTACAGGGACCGCCTAGAAGCAAACCAGAAGGTAAACAATGGAAACAACAGAGAATATATAAGTTTAATTAAAGGGAAGCTACAGTATCTACCAATTAGGTTATTTACATTAGCCACCATTTAAAATTGTAAATCATATGGTATTTGCCTTTAAATAGGCATTGTTATTATCTCTATTTTCTAGTGGCCAATATAGTGAACAACGTGAAACTTGTGAGCTAAAATTCTTCTTTTGCTTCAACTTTTTTCCTGGGAAGTTCTGATCATTGTTTTCATCTTTGGATGTAGAGAATGAAGATAAAGACAACACAATGGTGAAAAATATGTTTATTAGATTGGGACTGCAGGAGTCTGCCTCGCACAACACAGCATTGTGCAGATACAACATTACTAGTTGAAATTAGTATAAAATGTGGTTCTTTTTGGCATCATGTTGAGGCCAGAGTACATGGCATAAAATTAAATGTACACCTTTTCTACTAGTATATAAGTTGTGGACTGGTTATTCAACTACTGTATTTTAACCTTTTTCAGATTGAAGTTGCTAATGATGTCTGTGCTTGTCATTCCTGAACATTGTGTCACAAACATAGAGATGATTGACTCGTTCTTTCCATCAGGAAGCACGGGAGGCTCAGGAGGCAAAGGACCGCTACATGGAGGAGATGTCAGACACGGCGGATGCCATCGAGATGGCCACCCTGGACAAGGAGATGGCAGAGGAGCGGTCGGAGAGCCTGCAGGTCCGCTTTGGTTTATGGCAGTGAATACCTGTGTCTAGTGAAAGGATTTCCCTTCAGAGGACAGTAAATGTAAATAAATATCATGTGAAGGTGGAGGTGGAGTCGCTGAAGGAGAAGGTGGAGGAGCTAACCATGGACCTGGAGATCATCAAACACGAGATTGAAGAAAAAGGTCAGAGGTTGAAGGTCATTACAGGGCCGTATTGTTCATTGATTGGTGGTGTTGGCCTACCCTAAGGAGAGAAGTTGTTGGAATTGTTTTGACCTTGAAGCTAACATTACCAAACCATAATATATTTGGAAGCAACATCAGTGTGAGTTTAAGGTGTGGTGTTCCTAGTAATGTGATGATGATACAAAAAAGCTTTGTATCCATGTTGTCTCTCCTGGGGCTGAATTGTAATCGCTGTTTAACTACAAGCATTCTTGAGTAGCTTCACAATGTGTTCATTCATATTAATGTAGCAAACTTGGAAAAGTTCCAACATAGCCTAACTCCATTGTGTGACCAGGTTCTGACGGCGCTGCCTCCAGTTACCAGGTGAAGCAACTGGAGGAGCAGAATAGCAGATTGAAGGAGGCTCTGGTCAGGTAGGATAAAAACCAATGTCTATCATAGGCATGCCATTGTAGAGTACCAGTCTCCTTGGCTACCATACCAGTCTTCACCAAGACATGTCATGGCCAAAGAGACCAAACATTCAGTGATCTCTGTGTTCTGTATGCATCTGTACACAATGTACAGTTTCTCTGGAGTTTTTGGGGAATAACGCATTTTGTTACATGGCAACATGTAAATCATCAAGTAGAATTATCATTATAAACAGGGAAAATATTTTGTGGTTGGATGTATTTTCTTATACAGACTAAATTTTGGCAGCATTGTAGTGTGTTTTTAACTAGCCTACTAGAAATATGAAGATGTTTTTTGTGTCCATGATGGAGGTAAGAGGTAATGCTAAATATTTATTTCATAGAGGAAAGGAAAATACATAAGGTTTGAATACATTACAAACATTTAGTCACATTTTAGTCAAAAGATTATTTGTAGCGAATTTTAGTATGCTTACTCAAAATAAATGAGAATATAATAGCTGACAATGACTATTTTAATCAATATTTCGCTATAGGATTCAGCTTAATCTGGTTCCAAGTAACCAGTCATTTAATTTGGCTTGACCTTTAACCTCATCTGTCATGGTCCCAGGATGCGTGACCTGTCGTCCTCGGAGAAGCAGGAGCACGTGAAGCTGCAGAAGCATATGGAAAAGAAGAACGCAGAGTTGGAGGCGCTGAGGATCCAGAAGGAGAAACTACAAGAAGAGATGAAGCAGGCAGAGGCCACCATCGATGAGCTGAAGGAGCAGGTCGGCTTGAAACGTAGACACAGAATGAATAGAACAGCAATACCTTACGTTGTCTACTAACAATATATACAAAGATTTACAGTCATTGATTCAAGTTTTGCTTCCTGGAGTGTTGCTAGCAATTTATGCAGGGTTCACCAAGATAATATCAAAAACCAACAAAATACAATTTTAACCTAAACCCTCCATATTGGAAGGATTTCATGGGTTTTCTCATTGAGTGTCCCAGCAATAATGTTATACAGTGAAATGCATCACACTGTATGGAGTGGAGTGTTGGTCACCTCTGCTGGCTAAGTATCATAATCTGCTTAGGTGGATGCTGCTCTTGGGGCAGAAGAGATGGTAGAGACTCTGACAGAGCGGAATCTGGACTTGGAGGAGAAGGTCCGTGAGCTGAGGGAGACTGTCACCGACCTGGTGAGTCCACATGATATATGCATTTCAAGGTGATCGCCACTGTGGCGTCTTTGTATTACTTTTAATGATATTTTTTTTAATTTAAAATTTGTACTTTAAAGTTATTTATGACTGTTTTGTTATTGTCAAGGAACTGCTGCTAATTTGCTTAAAAATAAAAAAGTCTAAATAATAGGGGTGTAACGGTACGCCTAACCCATGGGATACTGTACATACATTTTTTTTATTAAAGACCAGATTTTAGTTTAATTGGCAAAAGACAGATGCATATCTGCCATAAACACACCTATTGCTTGTACTTAATTTTGCCTGATCAGATTCTGCTGATAAGGGCTAGTTGAGAGAGAACTTCTTTATTTTCACAACTGCATCTGCTACTGAAGTACTACATGGACAAAGAAACATAGTGAAGCCTGCAAGCGATAATATATTTAGAAAACTCATTTTCTAAGTATAAATACTAAATATTTCCCCATAGCTAAATATTTTACTTTCCATACTAGCAAAACAATTGTTCCCTGACATGCAGATGAAAGCTTGTTTCACGAAAATGTTATCTTAATTGCTTTCTATACATCTCTGAGATAAATAATAATAACAGGCAAGACTGACGTTTAGCAATATTGATCGAGTTTTTTCTGTAGATGAAGCGGAAGATTTTCCTGTATTGATTCACCACCATCACTTGCCATTGTAGCTCTATCTCTCCTCCTCATGTTACTCTAACAAAGTTGGAAAAGTGCCAACAATGAATACAATGTTGATTACAATGTGCACAAAGGCCCAGAATAGCCAAGTATGTATTTTCATATCAATCAGATTCTTTGAAGAAGCATTAAAACTACAGTAGCTAGCCATTTATTAATTAATTATTTAATGCTCTATGTATTCGGGTTTATGTGCAAACCCGCGTATAGCACCCTGTACGGTACGGTTACGAATCTTGTGTACCATTACAGACCTAAAACATAAATAGTAAATAGTGCCCATCAGATAAAAGCTAGCACCCCGTTCCCCACCTCCAGGAAGCAATCAACGAGATGAATGACGAGCTGCAGGAGAACAGCCGGGAGACGGAGATGGAGCTGAGGGAGCAGCTGGATCTGAGCGGTGCCAAGGTGAGGGAGGCCCAGAAGAAGGTGGAGGCCGCCCAGGAGACTGTGGCCGACTACCAGCAGACCATCAACAAGTACCGTGAGCTCACCGCCAGCCTGCAGGTATAGTGATGCTGTCATACAACACACCATCGGTACAAGGACACTTAGAACTCCATAAGGCAAACATATACAACAGTCCTGGGTTTGGTTGACAACATGAATACATCTGCACTTAATATGTAAATAATAGGGACAACCTTGTTTTCAATGGGTTCTGTTGTCAACCAGACCTGAATTGTGTGTGTGTGTAGGATACCAACAGGGAACTGACCAGTGCTCAGAATGCTAACGCAGAGACGGTCCAGCAGCCGCCTGCAGAGCTCTTTGACTTCAAGATCAAGTTTGCTGAAACCAAGGCCTACGCCAAGGTGAGAGTCGACACACAGGGAGTTTGCAACTTTATTTGGGCAGCTGCCAACCTTTCAATATTTTAGCAACAGCCAAACAGTCTCAAAAGTAAACGCTGAACTTCTACTTTAATTGTTGTGGACCCGAACTGGACTTGTGTGTCTCCAGGCTATCGAGATGGAGCTGAGAAAGATGGAGGTCAGCCAGGCCAACAGACAGGTGTCTCTGCTCACCTCCTTTATGCCCGACTCATTCTTGCGTCACGGAGGAGACCACGACTGCATCCTGGTGCTGCTGCTCATCCCCCGACTCATCTGCAAGGTGTGCTCAATGTGTTTATTATGGGCTTTCATTGTGGAGCACTGGTCTTTTTAATCTGGTCGCGGCATTCCGGCATGGGAAAGCGCAAATTTGTAAGGGTGGATGTTCGAGCGAGGGTACCTTGTCAGTTCACTCTCCAGCGATTCCTTGTATGTCTGTGAGATTAATTGTGGATTTATAGATGAATTTGTAACAGTCCACGCGTGTGTCAGCCAAAAGAACGAGCAGTATAATAGGAATACGCCTTCTCACAGCAAACTTTCTATAGGTTCCATTATAATAATATTTCCAGTCTGTAGAAATAGTGTCTGCTATGGAAGTTGAACGAGGTTATTTCCACCTATTTAACAAGCTATAAGGTATGTGGTATGCATTGTAGATGTCAAGTCCATAAAAATTCTAAAATAGAGAAGGACAAGTTCTCTAAGGGTAAGTGGAGTAAGGGATGTGATTAGGTTTAAGATAAGTCTTAGTTCATTTACTAGTAATTGATAGTCAATCAGTAGATGCAATACGTATTATTTTATGTATTATATCGAAATAAAGCTTCACCATATTTTTTACCATAATAAAAAAACATTAATTACCAGCTGAATGAAAATATAACATTTACCTGCAGGAGGATTTGGGTAGCCGTTTTCCGCAGCTGCTTAAGTTATGTTAGACTTAGCTGTACCGCAGAAGCTAGCAGGTGGTGATGCTCTACATGGCTGACACTGACCCTACGCCTTGTGCTATCAAATACATGTCTGTGATAGGAAATTATTCCAATGACACTGGGAAGGTAAAACCTTACTCAGTTGGAAACTTTTGTCATCAGGGTTGAAATATTGCCCACACACAAACATAGACCCGCACTTGATTTTAAATGTGTCACGTTTGACAGCTTTTACCCATTTGTTTTTTAGGATTTGATGGAAATTTGTTGAATGACATTTTTTATTATTATTTCAAAACAGAGGCACACTACATGCACTTTTGCTCTTGATCTCCTGCATTATATTTTACCACAGTGTAGACAATACAAGCTTATAATGCTAGTAGCGCAATGGAAAAAATGTATGACACCTTCCTTTGCTTTGGATACGGAAGTGTGGGAAAGGCTTATTGAATGGCTTGGCGACACATGCTTGGAGGAAACTTGACTGATCTTTGATTATCTCGACCTTGCTGTGGAGTTGCCGATGAGACAAGGTCAAAGGGTTATTGGACATGACAAATTAGGAGGGGAGAAAATAAGGGTCTTTTAATGTATTTATTATTTTAGGATCTTCGTTTTGGTTGTGTGTTGGTCTTTATTGTGTGAATGTGTTTGTGGTGGTCTTTATTGTGTTCCTTCCTTCCTCCATCCAGGCTGAGTTGATCAGTAAGCAGGCCCAGGAGAAGTTTGATCTGAACGGTCACTCAGTGGAGAGGACTGGCGTGAAGATGAGGGGACCAGCTGGAGAACAGCTCAGCTTTGCCTCAGGCCTTGTCTACTCCCTCACTCTGCTTCAAGCCATTCTGCACAAATACGAACAGTAAGACTCTTCACGTCACTGGCCTCAATACTTTGTGCTCGGTGCCTTGGGCTCAGTCCATTGTAATAATCTGAGCTGTTGGGTCATGTCTCTGTCAAATAAATTTGCTTTTCATTTTCTTTAGGTATCATTTTAAAATTTAGATAAAATGATTGTCTAAGACAGTACTCAGCGTAAGTGAATACAGCCTAACGATGTTTCAGATATTCCTCTCTCTCTTCAGAATCAATACTTTCCATGGGAAAAAAATATTCCAGCAACTGGTTTATTGGTTGCAAATGAGATTAGTCATTACAAAACAACAAAATGGAAAGTTTATTAACAGTGATTTATGACTTAGTAAAATGTGAATTACTGGAACATTTTCAAAACTACATACAGTTAGTTTTGAATGAAATCAACCAAACACCAAACAGAATTTCTGGTCACTTACAGTGGCCAAGTTGGGAATTACTGAATATGCTAAAAAGGGCATTATGAATTCACATATGTATGGCAAAATACGCTACCATCTCTCCGCACCCTGGGTCGCCGTGCACTCTTTCAGCATGATAATGTCATCCAAGGTCTCTGCTGCATTTCTAAGTATGAACAGGGTGAACGTGATTCAGTGGCAAAGAAGGTCACCTGACCTCAACCCAATAGAACACCTATGGGAGTTCTGAAAGCATATGTCGAGCATCATTCTCCATCCAGCATCCAGGCTGTGAAAGAGTTCATTCTCCAAGAATGGAGAAAGATGGACGTTGCAGTGTGTTGCCAACTTGTTCACTCTTGAACTTTTCTCTTTTGGCTGTGCCAGGTGTAATGGCCACCCCACTGAGTTTGGATTCTCTCTAGGTTACTTCCTGGGAAGACAATTACTGGGGAGCTTTTGCTAGCCACTGTGCTTCAATCTCGCATTGTTGCTTGCTCTTTGTGGTTTTAGGCTGAGTGTCTGTAAAAGCACTTTGTGACTTCTGCTGCTGTAAAAAGGGCTTTATAAAATACATTTGATTGATTGATCGTTCTCCGTCCAGCTTCCAGGCTCATTCTCCAAGACTGGATAAAGATAGACGTGTCCAGAAGAGTTGGTGCTGTCTTTAAAACTCATGGAGGCCATACTAAATATTAGATTTGGTAGAATTTGTTGTAGGGTGTACTCATTTTTGCAACACTTTATTTAAATCAAATGTATTATTTTCTTATCCCAATGATTTTGGTGAACAACCTTTTATGTTTGTCATAAAATAAAATGTTTCACAAGAACTCAGGTGTCAAATTTCTGCTAATTACTGTTTACTCATTTAAGCATTAGTGCATTTGTTTTTGAAATTTCTTGCAATTTAAATATGTTATGAACCTAATTTTATGCGTTAGGATTTATGCTTACTTTCGCACCTTCGTAATTTCTTCCTTTCCTTTGACAGAGCTCTGAACACATGCAGTGTGGAGGTCTACAAGAGGATGGGGACTCTCTACTCAGAGATGTGTGTCCATGAGCGTTCTCTAGACTTCTTAATTGACCTGCTGCACAAAGACCAGCTGGACGAGACCGTACAAGTTGAGCCTCTCACCAAGGCCATCAAGTACTACCAAGTACGCGCCAGAAACCCTCTTAATTGCCCAATGCCCAATCTTACACTTTCACCAGACGACTCACATTGTGCCTTTCTTGTTGATGCACACCTTGAAACTAAATAATAATAATATCCAGGCCAAACTTTAAAGTAACCAAGTCCTGTTTTGTGTTACAGCAACTATACAGCATCCACCTGGCAGAGCAGCCAGAAGACTGCACCGTGCAGCTGGCTGACCACATCAAGGTACACTTATTACAATTTTTGTTACATTCAAGACACTTCGCATAATGGCCAAGGCACACCGCAATATTGTAGGTTGTCCAGTTTCCTCCGATGGCCAGCTCACCTCATGGTGTGTTTTTGGAATCAGTCTTCTGACGTATCCACTGTGGACCAGCCACGTACCTCTGGGGTCTTAGTAAACCTGTTTGGAATCGACTGACTTTCCGTGAGCAACTTATGGTAGTGTGTGAATACATTTGCATATTGTACCAAACTGGCTCTTCCGTGGGAATCGCACCCACAACCCTGGTGTTGCAAGCACTGTGCTCTTACCAGGTGAGCCGCAGTTAAGCTCACCAATTTAACACTCATCTCTATGATCACTTCCTGAAACGCAGCATAGGTTTTCCAAGTGTAGTCTTTGTTTCTGTTTACAAGAAGCCCTGTCATTCACACACTGTTTGTCCGTTGACCTCCAGTTCATCCAGAGTGCGTTGGACTGCATGGACGCGGAGGTGGTCCGTCTCAGGGCGTTTCTGCAGCCGGGGCAAGAGGGGGCGGACCTGAACATCCTGCTGAAGGACCTGGACACCTCCTGCAGGTCTTCTTTAATCATAGAAACTGTATAGCGACATAACTTTTACGTAAATAGACAAGTCTATTTCTCCACGGGATTCATATTTGCGTCTTTCTGTAGCGATATCAAACAATTCTGTAAGAAGATCAGACGCAGGATGCCGGGGACCGACGTGCCAGGGGTGCCTGCCGCATTGGCATTTGGACCACAGGTGTGTACAGTATGAAAGTCATTAGTTGGCCTTTGGACCACTGGTGTGTTCTGTATGAAAAGTATTAGTTAGCGTGCGTGCGTGAAAGTACTTCACCATCTTCCTTTCTTTAAATTGACATGGGGGATTTGCATTTGCATTACCCCAGGTAAGAAGTTTTGAATTAAACAAGTTGTAAATCTTTTCTCTTTGCTTTTGAGAAAATGGCAATTTATCTAAAGCTTTTGCTGATGGAATGAGACTGCCCTGTTAGAATGTGTGACTGACAGCTCTGTGGGCCACTGGCAGGTGTCGGAGACGCTGACAGACTGCAGGCGTCAGTTGACGTGGGTGGTCGCCGTTCTACAGGAGGTGGCGGCAGCGGGCGCGCAGATGGTCGCCCCTCTAGGGGAGCAGGAGGGGCTCAATGCCCTTAAACTGGAGGATGTGGCCTTCAAGGCTGTTGAGCAGGTACACAGACTGACTGCCTGGATCTGCTCCTGGAGCTAAGTCCTTCTAGGTATAGTGGATATTAGAGGAGTCTGGTGAAACTGTTGCCCCATTTTCCCAGGTGTATGGCTCCCATGGCCTGAACCCTCACGAGTGCCTGCGTCAGTCCTGCAGCTCGGTCATCTCCACCATGAACAAGATGGCTACCGCCATGCAGGAGGGCGAGTACGACACTGAGAAACCACAGGGCAAGGTAAAAGACTGGATCCATTTGGATGTGGCTAAAATCTAAAGAAAATAATGTTTAGCAAAACTATTTAAACGTGCAATGGGTAATGTTTCAGAGCAAACTTTTACGGCATATAGGACATTTAAATGGAAAGTTGGGTTTTCATTATTTTTCTTTCATTGAAGAAGCTGTTTATATCTTAAATTGTCATTAAAATGGACTTGTAGGGCAATGGCTGTTGTTGACTTTCTCTTATTCAGATTCAGCCAGTAGAGGCTCGTGCAGCAGCTCTCAGGGCGGAGATCACTGACGCTGAAGGCCTGGGAGTCAAACTGGAGGACAGAGAGACTGTTATTAAGGAGCTCAAGAAGTCCCTTAAGATCAAGGTAGGGACACGTCTCTCTCCGTATTATTTTTTCTCTCTTTCGACTCTGGCTCCTACTCTTTCTTGCTCTGTTTATTTCTATCTACTTTCCTCTTAAGATGCACATTTGAATCCACAAACTTAATGAATCCACAATTTTCACCATGCCTGATTAGGCATTGAATTTTTCTAGATTTTGTTCAGACTGTTCCCAGGGTAAGGACACAAATGTGCCGTTTTGTAATTTGTGTATCTGTCCCAGATATCCAGAAAACTTGTTCTCCTCCACCAAGCCAGGCTACATACAACAACAAAGACCTGTCAGTATGTAGCTAGTTGTTCTGCACTATCCCTTGTCAGGGCAGCATTCTGAAGGCCATTTACTGAGCCCATGTGTGAGAGAGCCAAACATCACTGCCTAAAAGCAGCATTTATATCTCAGTCTGTGTAAGGGCTATAAAAGCCTGCTACATGTAGGCATCAAAGTACCAGCTCACATCCAAAAGACAACGGCCACTGTCACTTTGCTCTCCGCAACAGGATCAATACATTAGCATCACTGTCAAACCAGGCTTTTGTGACAAGCGTTTGTGAGTCTGTTATTGGTGACACCCTCAGTAGGTAGGTCATGTCTGTGTGCTAACCAACAGGTAAAACCTATCATATTGGATTTCAATCTGTGTAAAATACAGACCAGATTGTGGTGTTCAGGTCATCTGACAGCTACATTGTATGTTGGCTGATACAAAGATGGGAGACAGACGTTCCAGCCCATCCAGAGCAGTGAGTTTCCCCTGCTGTCTGAGGCCAGTTCAGTGCTGCTGTACCTGCATCCGACTGATACGAGGAGTGATGTTTACGTTGGATGAAGTGTTTGATCACAGGTGAACGGTCTGCTCATGATGTCTGTCCGCCTGTCTTTACTGCAGGGAGAGGAGCTGAGCGAGGCCCACGTGCGCCTCAGTCTCCTGGAGAAGAAGCTGGACACGTCCACTAAAGATGCAGATGACCGAGTGGAGAAGATACAGACCAAACTGGATGATACCCTTGCCTTGCTCAAGAAGAAAGAGAAGTAAGACTGGGAATAACAAATAATATTAATAATACAATATTGAATTATTATTGAACAGTTTTCCAGGTTAGACTCGTTGAGGTTATTTTTTCGAAGAGACCTAGTAAACTAGTATTTTTTACATTTAAAGAAAGAACAATGCTGGTTGAGATACAGGGGTAAACATCTATTAAAAAAGGCAAAGGCTGGGTGGGTGGGTGCAGAGTTGGTGTTCTCGGCCCATATTCACAAATCATTTAAAGGCTAAAAGTAGCTCCTAACTCACTGAATTAGGACAAACTCTTAAAAATAATGGGTGTGCCACCTCCTACATTTTTGGTCTAAGAGTATTTCACAAGGTGAAATTGACTCCTAAATCTATGCAGGGATGTGATTTTTCCGGATTAATCCGGAATTCCGGATTTTCCGACCTGAAAATGTGACCTACGTGAATCATGCAGATCTGTAATCAAAAGGGGGAGGAAAGGGGGGGGTCAAGAGCTGCCAGAGTGAAAAGGAGGGGATACGAGGCTGCAGGGCTTCGACATTAAGGCTTGTCCGCTTGTCAAGGAGCTCGTAGAATCACTTGTCCAAATGGACAAGTAAAATTAATTGTAATTTAGTTTGTTCTCAAACACGTTTTGCTGCACGGTGGTCACATGACACAGACACACCTCTGTTTTCACACTGCTGCAAGTGCTCATTCGCTGTTAATACTTCATCGACAAAAGTAGTCTAAAGCTATGCACATATAAAGGTTGTGATTTATTGCATATACATAATATACCATTGTGATATTCAAAGTGTTGCTGATGTTTAATTGTTGGACAAAACTATCACATATTTTATTAAACTGCACGACAACAATGACCGAAATAGAATGAGCGTGTGTCCGAAAGATACTTCAGAAGCATTCCGCGAGAGAATATTTCTTTAAAGCGATACTTTTAATAGCATGTTCCAAAAGTTAATTTACATGCATGAATGTTGTTACGAGTCAGGGTTGGAAATTAGCACACGCGAAAAAAACGAGTTATTTCCCCAGTATTATAATCCACAGTAGGCAGTAATTAATGTAGGAAATATAAAGGGCAAATCATGTATTAGAGATGTGAGGGATTTAATGCGAATATGATATGATTTGGCTATATAATGTTATTTTTCGTGATCGAAAAAAGTAAAACAAGTAACCATTTCAAGCGTAGAATGTTAATGTTAAGAGCTTGTTGGTGAAAACACGCGTGGTTGTGTTCATTGAGTCTGACTTCATGATTGGATTCTGATAGGCGGCATTCTCGTTTGACCAGAGAATCGTAAACACGCACGCACACACAAATGTAACGTTAGGATGTCGAAGTTCTCAATTGCAAACTTAGTTGATTAACAACTGATTCTAAGTCAAGTAGCCGATCTTACTTTGCCATAATATGTTTTCTTATTATTTATCATGTTGGTATCATTGCGGAAGAAGCATCTGCTTGCAATTTTGATGGAAGCTAATTAAAACAATGTTTGGATTTTTTTCCCAGATGTTTTACAAACAGATTATTATAAAACAAATTTACAAATGTAAAATTAACTGCTGATTAAATGAATATTGTGGAATAGGTTACAACAGTAAAGCTTTAGGCTACACCTCTAAAGTGTGAAATTACCTACTATTGGACATCTAAAAGTAGCCAGATAAAAATAGTAGTAGGACATCCAATACACTGATTAGCACAATTTGTCAATCATCTAAAAATCATTAGTCTCACAGACTTGTCTTCACAACATGTCCCTTTTGTGATTTGCCTAATAAGACGTATTAATGATGAATTTGATGTATTGAAGCAATATAGAAGAGGCAATTGTGTTTTCATTTTTGAATTCGTAGAATTGTCTGGTAAAATTAGGGCATCCACCAGCCAGTGGCTAAGTTAATTTCCCAGCCTGGTTACGATTTGAACTGCAACTGCTTGAGATGGCAACCTTAAAGCGGTAGCTAAAACTTTTATTTCACATATTGTGTCTCGGTCACAGAAGTAAAAACAGATGTAGCAGTAAACCATGTTATTTCTAACTGGGAATACATCAATTATACTTGAGAATGTTGTCAAACATATTGCCTAAATAATCTTAGTGACTGTAGTAGTACTTGTTGCCAGTGACCAAAACTTTTGTTTGAGGCCCTGTTGTAAATGTGAGGGCACATCACTTTGAATTAAATTGCTGCTTTTAAGTGCAAAGGAGTTTGGTATTTTTCTAGGTGGCACTTAATGCCCTGGCCAATGACCTTGGTGCCATTGCAAAAATCCCTCCCTGAAAGGGAAAAGTTAAAATATACTTTGATACTTTGACAGATGGCTGTAGAGCCTTGGTTAAAGCTGCTCGTGAGACAATCATGTCTTCCTTCTAGTTATAAATAGCATCAATTAAACATGAATGAACATAAGAATGAATGTTGTTTTAACCACGGACGGAAAGGAGTCCCACTGTTACACATCCACCAAATAAGTTATTTTATAAAAAAATATATTTTATTTTTTAAATTCAAATAAGTTGTTCTCATGTGTCATAAAAAGTTGGATGTTGCACATCTAGCTGTAAAATAAATATGATTTTTTTGTTCAAATAAATTGTAAATTATAAATTATAGGGGGGGGGTTGAATGCTCTCAGTATGTTTTCCTGCTTTTTTGTCCTTAGCCAATCACATGCCTGTCTATGGAAAGTTAGGGACTCCCAAGTCACAAAGACCAAATCGGAAATGATCCTAAAATGTGGAGCCTCCTAGTAAAGGCAGAGAATGTTTTGAATTATAGCTTCAATAAAGTTTGCTTTTTTTCGCAAAGCATAAAATGATGGGAGGATTTTGAAAACCGCATACATTCAAAGTCACAGCAAACACTTCAAAGAGTTTGTCCAATGATCCATGATGATGCTCTTTGGGCACTACGGTTTCACTATGCTGACATTTAGCAGGCTTTATCAAAAAATAATTATTCGGTCCAAAAAAGCAGAAGAGCAGTCAGAGGCAGTCGTACTGATAAACGCCATGGAAAGCTTTGAGTTTGTATTAATGACTGTCATTCAACAGAAGATTTTGACACCACATATTGTTTGCAAAGTGCCACAGAATAAGGATTTAGACATTTTACAAGTGCATAAGCTCCATGAAAATGCTGGAAACACATTGACTCAATTTAGGGATCAGTTTAATTACATCAAAGCAACTGCGCAGGAACTGGCAGCGTCTTGAGGTATTACCGTCTCCTTTGCCCAGAAACAAAAGACGACGCACAAAGAAACATTTGGATGAGCTCTGTGTGGATCAGTGCCTCAGTAGTCCAGAGGAACAAAACAGCTGTGTTCTACACAAACAATAACACTACTGTCTGAAACAAAGACTAACGCACAGGCGACATAGTAAAGAGACTTTAGTTCTTAATCTCTCTTTCAACTTTTACGCAACCAGTGATGATCTGTTAAATCAATGCCCAATGCATTTACTGTCATTTCGAAATGCAATGAGACCAGAGGTCCAGGAGTTTTAAAGCAGAACAATGACAGATCTGACAGATCTCCTACTGGTGAAACACAGTTCTATACTGCTAAGTGTTGAGGATGTTGGCACAGCTTTAAAACTATTTCTAACCATCTTGGTTTAGTGGCAATTGCCAAAGTTTTTTTCAAAAAGAGCTTTGAGGGCCACTGCATTTTGGATGTAGAAGCAACTAAGGGAGGGATCCTGTATAATGTAGACACCATCTGAGATGTATACGGTGGTATAAAGTATATAAGATAAGGTGTTGAGTGTTGATTCAAAATGTGGCTAATGAAGATTTATTCATATTGTCAGACAAAGCAAAAGAAATATTCCTGTAGGGCAGTTGAAACACATGTAACCCCCAAAACAAAAAGATATTTATAATAATGTTTATAGTTCTGTGGTGGATTGAGCATTCTTTAAAGGGGGACAGCCAAAACCAAAATCAAATGTAAGAGGTACTATTTAAAGAACAATCTTTTCACTATTAAATGCAGTTTTAACTACTTATTTAAATAACAAAGCTATTTTGGTTAATACAGTTAATTAGTGTATAACCTTTGCCCCTCCAAATACACACAGGGAGTTTGAGGAGACTATGGATGCCCTGCAGGCAGACATCGACCAGCTAGAAGCTGAGAAGGCAGAGCTGAAGCAGCGTCTCACCAGCCAATCCAAGATGACCATCGACAGCCTCCGTGCCCCGCCCACCTCTGGCATCGCATCCATCGTCACGGGATCCGCTGGAGGTAATGCTGCTGAATCTTCAAGCCACCTCAATCACACCCTAAAATCAGCTATTCAACCTAGCAAATTCAACCTAGTATATTTTACAGCATATTGCTGTAAAACATTTTCAGAACATTTGTATATAAAGCCAATTTTTAGATATGTTTTATTATCTATACATGGTTTAGTTGAACTTTCCATTTCTCTTTCCCCTGCCTCCTTATCCTGTCTCTTCAGTGGCAACTGTCCCAGGACCAGGAGGGATGACTGGGCAAACACAGGTGGTAGACTCCCCTCTCCTTCGCCAGCAGATGGAAGCTCAGAGACTGGGCATGAAATACCTGAAGAATGAGAACAACAGACTCAAGGTCAGGACACTGCAGGAACTTGATCATTTGTGTGTATGTGTGCCACTTTCAGTTTCAGATGCATCTTCTTTACAATATTGTGTAAAATCTTTTCGGAGGCTCCACGTGGCATAGTGGGCTAAGTTGCTGCTTCACAGCACAAATACCTCACAGCATTTTCAACTATATTTTTATCTTTAAAGAGTTTGTTTTGTAATAACTAAGGCTGCACAATTAATCAAATTTTAATCATGATCACGATTTTGGCTTGACAATATGCATTGAAAAGTCTTTCTCATCATGGTTTACATGCTTTTACAGATATAAAACAAAAAACACATACGTGCTTCCATTTTTTTATTCTTTAAGGAGATGCACTGAATTTCGCTAAATAAGAGGAACCATTTTATTTTGATGCACAATATGGATGTGAAAGCAGTTATAATTAGCCTATGTGACAATAACATTTGTTTTGGTTAAATTCAATAATTAATCGTGATCTCAATATTGATCAAAATAATCGTTATTATCATTTTGGCCAAAATCGTGCAGCCCAAGTAATAACATTCTACAGTGTGCTCCAAAATTACTGGCATCACTGACTGGCAATGCACAAACAATACTGTAAAAATATAACAATACAATTATAGAGAAACTGAAAATACAAACATCTCAGAAATTCTGGACTTCATTAAATGTGTCAATGGAACTAACCAAAATCATTAATCGATTAAATTAAACGTCATTGTCCTCCAAATCAAGGTATTATTATCCATGGCATGCTTAAAGGTTATTGTAATTAACATCTACCAAAATTAAACCATGAATTATATTACACTTATTTAAGTGAATCTAAGTCTATTGGAACCACATTGAGCCATTACATCACTTCCTGTTCCACTAAGGTATAAAAATGAGGTGTCTCTTTGTCATCCAATACCATGAAGAAAACAAAAGAACTGGAAGGTGAAAAAGAGATTTGGTCATAGACCTTTATTATCTGTTAATGGCTACAAGAAGATCCACAAACGAGTGAATATACCACTGAGCACTGTCAGGGCAATAATTGAAAAGATATGGAGCAGTTGAAAACCTTATGGGTAGAGGACGCATATTGATTTTGCCCCCCAGGATAGGGAGGAGGCGTCTTGGGGTCACCAAGTTTGAAAAAGCACCTTCACAGGCCACCTCAACAACCATGGCCTCTTTGGAAGTGTTTCCAGAAGAAAGCTCTTTCTCACCCCAAGACACAGACACAAGTGCTTGGAGTTTGCCAAACATAATTTAAATTATGACTTGAGGAATGTTCTCTGGTCAGATTAAACGTTAATGTCAGATTCAGCATCGGCATGTTTGGTGTTGAAAAAGATGCATGCAAAGAGAGGCACCTCATACCCACGGTGAAATATGGTGGCATGTCAATGATGTTTTGGGGCTTTTTTAATTCCAGAAGTCCAAGGGCACTGGTCAAGATGGATGACATAACGAATTCCACCAAGTATCAGGCAATTTTGGCTGAAAGATTGGTTGTCTCCGCCAGAAGGCTGGGACTTAAAAAAATAGTTTTTATAAATGTCCTTTCCAACTGTATTGGATTCTTTGGAAAATAGCATAACTGAGATTTGCAGATACAGGCATGCAGCGTAGTGGTCAATCTTTGAAGCCGCGCAATGGAGTTCAATGGAAAGTGTGGGGGGTGTGGCTGCAAGGCGGCCTATCGTTCAAACAACACCTATTCATTAGAGTGAGGGACGGTGAATAGTCTGTTTCTTTCCCCAGTGAGGTAAAAATATGGATCTTGTTATAAAAAGTTAAATCTGCTGTTTAGGCATATTTCGGTTTTAAAACTTCACACAAAAAGCACAACTCAAACTGCGGTTACAGCCTAGTATAATAACGTGATGGATGAGATGCAAAGACGACTCAGGTCAAAACCAAAATATATATTATGTTAATTGTGTTCAACGACGGGTAGGGAGGTGTTTCCTACAGTTTAAAGAACCTGTAGGGTGGGGGTCGTTTGGTGATACTGATAGCGGTGATCACCTCTGGCCTGCAGCAGTATCACTTTACATGTGAGAATTTAGTGAAGAAGGGTAAAACCGATTGCTGTTGCTGTTTGATGACTGAGTTTCTTGGCGTTTGACTCATCCTTCTTCTTTAGGCGGATGAGATGAGAGCCCAGCTAGCCTCGCTCCCTCCCCTCTATGTTCCCAAGCTTCCTATGAGAGAGGCTAGCTCCTCCTCCCTCCCAATGGAAGGGTCTCTCCACGGGGCCGTTTACAGGAAGACTGACCAACTCCTAGGGACCCTACGCAAGATGAGCGCCGCTGTTAAAGTGGTCGACATCACGGGCAAGACGCCAGGTGGGTGTATAACTAAGCACAGGATATAATCTCTTTAATAAATATACTTTTAATTTGTGTTTGACCAATTTTGCCATCCATTCCCACATAAGTTAGTGCAAGTGCCCAGCTTCTGGATCAGACCGCTCGGCTGCAGTCCCTAAGCGATGCGCTTGTCAAACTGAAGGTGACCGCAATTGTTTTTCTTCAAACTAGTCTATAGTCATTCTTTCCACACCGCATTCACATAGTATCATTTTGTCAAATAAGCTTTTGCATTACAATTGTTTTTTTCCCCCTTATTTTCTTAGGGTGAAGTGGCTGAGCATGTGGTTTCCCAACAGCAAGGAGGAAAGATATCTTCTGATTTCGCCACCTTCCCAATGTCATCTTTTGTCAGGGTAAAGGACAACAGCATCTCTTCCTCACAAAACATTGACATTTTTAATGTACAACAGATCACATATACAGGAATTATTTGAAGACAGTAATGGTCAGCATTCCCAACAATTACAGGTAAACACACTTCTATAACCTTGTATTGATGACCTCTCTTTTTCTCAGGCGAAGGACGAGAAGCAGGGGGGTACGGTGTGCGTGGGTCGTGTGGCCATCCCCTGTGCCAAGGGTCAGGAACAGGTGCACCATCTTGTTCTGTCGCAGCAGCACCTGCAGCAAGTTCACCGCCTCATGACCTAAGACGACATCCCATTAGCCTGCGTCGACAACCGACAGCAGGCTTTTCCAATCAGAATAGTTTTCTCCAGTTTTAGTCCCTTTGCTATTGTTCCAGACTCTCTCAGGATATATAAAGTGACACTACACCACCTGGTCACAATTCTATGCTCTTTTTAGGTATTCTATATGAGGATTATATACACCTTGGCCAAAGGCACACCCAAGTGTCCTCAACTAGATGATATTGTTTAATTCTGTAAAATACAACTAACAAGATTCTGATTGGCAGATTGCCTTTTTTTAAGTGGAGTTAAATCCTGACTAAGTAAAGGTTTTTGACAAACAAAAATGTATACACATGGTTGAGTTTATGATCAAGGCACTAACATCAGTTAACCATAGGAAATACTATTAACTCCATTGGGAAAAAGCCAATTCCTAAATAGCACTTGAAGTCCAAATGCTTCTTCGTTCTCTTTTTTTTCTACGTTCTGTGATGATGATTCAATGTAATATGCACACTGGCAGGACAAAGCTTTGACCACTGAAAAAATATGCCATTCAGCAGACAATGTTAAACAGGCTAATTTCTTTCAGGTACTTTTCTGTTTTCATTTTAAGTTTGGTAAATTAAATGTTTGTCCTGGTATTTCAAACCCAGTCAATAACAAGACAAATGAAGTTCCATTGACTATCACATATTCACGTCTCATTATGATCACAGGGATTTCACGTTATGTCATATTGGTTTGATATGAAGCTAATCTGATTTTGGAAATGGGGGGGGGGGTGTCATAGGTCCTCTTGTAGGACATTAAAATTGTTTAGATAGTGGTAAGTTAGCTATTTGGTTTTAAGTATTTAAATGACATTCCTTACCAACTAACTGTGTTAGCCATGGTTTGGCAAAGTTGTACTTTTATTTATAAACTATGAAGGAGGGTCGTCTACGACGAGACAATTAATAACACTAGTCACTGTTCATGGTAAATGGAAAAAAAGCATGCCGGTATATTTGAGTGGAAATAAAAATGTAATTTCAAAGTTTTTTGCCTTGTATATGCTGAATAGTTTGGGATGTGTATAGTTCATTATGCACTCTCCAAAGCCATACTGCATACCTAAGGATTTATCTCCAACTCTGTTTAGTTTATTTCATATACATTGTGTTAAAATAATATTTTACTAAAGGTTAGCCTTGGATTTCAGAAGAACATTTTCTTTGCTAATGTGTTTGCTGGCTGGAACTTCTGGGCCCTGTCTTATAAATTAGTCTGTACTGTGCAGAGCAGGGGCGTGGCCAATCACGCTGAAATGTAATTGGCCACCCCTGGTTCCTCCACTCCCACCAAATATGGAATATTATTGGCCTTTGGCTGACTGTCTTGTCTAATCCGTGACTTCCAGCAATTAAAAAAAGTGACAAGAATATGATCATACCTACAGCAATATTGCAGAATTGCTGGCAAAATTATGCGCAACTACTGTATACTACTTACCCAGAACGCAGGTGTTTTCCACACTTGTTGCAGAGCCCTGAAATTTGAGATAAGGCTCTTTGCGATCTTCTCACACTTATTACACAACTACCAATGGCTACAGAGACAAATGCAAAAAGTGTTATTTAGAGACAAGTATGAATGTTGATGGGATTGCCAAGTCAGTGTTTGCTTTAGAAAGTACCCTATGAACCCTCTTCCCTTGAATGAGGCTGTGGAACTGCCCTACTGGTTTTCGCGGTCTTAACCATTCCTGGACCCAAACAGACTTGCACTTTCGGCGGGTCTGTCCAAGAAACTACTTTCCTAAAAACTGGTATAAAGTAGTAATCATAGAGGAAGAGGATATAGACCAGTGGTCCTCAATCCCTTCCACGGAGGGCCTAGTGTATGCAGGTTTTTGCTTTTACCTTGTACAAGGCTGATGGAGTAGCTCACTAATTGGTTAGGATCTCCCCACACCTGGCAGTCTAGGTCTTAAATTACGCTCTAATTGAAGGGAAAGACCAAAAACCAGCATACACTAGGCCCTTCATGGAAGGGTTTGAGGACCACTGATTTAGACTGTTTTTTTTTCAGGGAAGTAACAATTCATTTTCGCAAACATGCTACTATAGGACCAACAACAATGTGTTAACCCACATTGCTGGTAAATTATTTGAATAGAACCTATTTTTATTTCTGTATCTATGAAATAATACAACATAATCACTAGAACATATTGAAACAAAAGTTAAATGTTTTCCCATTGCTCCCACTACAGCCAAGCCAGTTCTGCAAGGGACTTGATGCATACATTTAATAAAACAAAAATCAAGGTAGTCTTAATTAATTAGTCCAACACCCCTGCGTGTAAACTATTAATCTACTGGATGGTACAGACTAGTAAACAACGATTTACAACTTAGAACAGTAAGCATTTGTCGACTATTGTGTCCGTTGCTTAACCAAATTAGACTTAAGTAAGATCCCACCAAACATTAATCAAGTTAAAATTATCCTCAACCCACCTTGTGACTTAACTAAAGATCTGTAACGTTTTATAGAGAATAACCATTGATTCTGGATATATTCCACTGAGTTTTCAATGTATTAATAAATTATAAACAGGCAATAATCATCCCTGATTTAATAGCATAATAAATGTCCATAAAAACAATCACACCACCTTTTGGTCATTCCTATGTATTAGCAGATTTCGTAGTATCAGTTTAAACACTTTTGTAAATTCCCATGCAAAACACACCAGATACATAAATCATTAAATGTAGTAATTCAGCATTTTCCAAATTCATCCGTTAAAGAATAGAGAATATAATAGAGGGTGGTAAATATTCTTTGGAGTAACATATTTGCCAATAACCAAAAACTGTTCTTACCTATGGAGAAAACTGTCCTCACCACTTGTGGTGGTTTACTAAGAAAAACTCCTAATCTGTGAGAGAACTTCACAACCCCCACTCTTGATGCTATTTGCAGCACTCCAAAGAGACACAAAGCCTTTCCAAATTGATAGAGAACAGATTTGATTATTCACACAACTATCATTTCTTAAGAACCATACATGCTATTCAACTGTGCATATGATAATAACATCATGATTAATTTTAAAATTTTAAACTTTTTTTAAATTAATGGACATTGTACTCTGAAAGCCAAAAATTCTCCACTACAGCACTATCCACAGTGTGCTGAACCCACAGGGAGAGTATTTCAGCCTGCCGGCTGTTGATTGAATGACTAACGGCTGTTAAGTGAAAAACCTCGGCTTGCAGAATGAACCCCTTCTCTTAATGTGATCTGACTTAATTGATCAGAATGGTCCAATAAGATTTCTATACTTTGTGCATCAATTTATTCTCAGCCTCGACTAAGTATATGTACAAATTACTTCAACACTCCCAGAAATTAGTTCAGAGCCTCACACAAAGCAACGTTGAATATGGTAGATTTGGTACGCAAATTAGAAGTGTCACTTTTCTTGGGGTGACACAATTGGTCACCTTGTTCAATTCAATTTATATAACCTCTTAAAACCCTTTAAAGGTCTAAGGGGTCTTAGGTCCACTTGGCACACAGTTGACTTTTTGGCCTCTAGAAAGGTCATACTTTGACCTACAGTGAAGTGCCTTATGGTTTTGGATTCAGAAGACCCATGGCTACAACATGGATGAATGAAATCCATCATCCTGGGTCATTGAATTTTATGTTTTATTCAATATTTATCCCAAAAATCTAAAGAACGTATGTATTTTTTGCTGTTTTTTTACATGTAAAAGCATGTTATCTATAGTGCATAAGGCATTTTATTGCTTATTGTCAAGCCCCCAGGGGTCCTGGACCAGTGTGCAATGTTTGGGGGCCATACAATCAAGTCAACATCAAAATGCTACACTCATTTCTAACTAGATTTCTATGTTTTTAAAACCCAGCTAAATTCCAACTCCAAAAATGGTTGTTTTATGCAGGATGATGTCCTATGTTATTGAAAAATTGGTTATTTCGTCATTTTCACTTCCTACGTCCTGCCTGTGATATTTTTAGTAAAAAAGAAAGACCATCGTCGGCTTTGAGGCGCGACATCTCCGGCTGTGAGTAACACACAGAGATGTGCCACCACTCATTATTTGTGTCTACGGTTCGTGAGATAATTGCATCATCGACCTAGGAGGGTTTTAATATCAACCACAATTTAACATACTGTTTTCTGTCCTTTAACACAAATGATCAATACACAATTCCCCTTACTGAAATTGTAATGTTTTAATGTAGTCTACTCACCAAATTAGATCTTCTTTAGCTAATGATAAACGAATTTGGTGTCCGATGTTGCGTTCAACCAAAATACAGAATTAAATTAATAAATTAAAAGGGATTCTCCTTTGGGTAAAGGACACTGCTGAGCTTCCCAACTGCTTTCCGTATTAAGCGTTTTGAACCTGACCTCTGATTTCTCTGGAGCGGTTCATATTATTGGCTCAAGACGATGTAATTCCACCCATCTGGACCCTCAAGACCATATCTTTAACTCAGTCAAGTCTGAACCACATGGAAGAGACCTTACAGCCACTCTTACATTGTCTCAAGCAAGCAATCTAAGTGAACACATTTGTCACTATTACTCTTTTCCATTCATTGCTATTCAATTTCATAAGTCATCAATATACATCAGTTGTCCTCAAACCCTTCCATGGAGGGCCTAGTGTATGCTGGTTTTTGGTCTTTCCCTTCAATTAGAGCATAATTAGGACCTAGACTGCCAGGTGAGGGGAGAGCCTAACCAATTAGTGAGCTACTCCATCAGGCTTGTACAAGGTAAATGCAAAAACCTGCATACACTAGGCCCTCCATGGAAGGGTTTGAGGACCACTGATATACATCCTTGTGGTAATTAGTATTCAATTAAACATGATAAACTTGCTAAATGTTTTATATAAAGCTATAATTAATATTTTAGATTACATACTTTCCATTGTATAGGTTACATATTTCTATATATGGTTTAATGATACACTAACTTTTGTTTAATAACCCCATAATGAATTTTATAGTAACATTGCAACTTATTCACTCAATACTTCTTGAATCCAAATCTAACATTTTGTATTACATGTGGAATTCCCCTAGCTACACTTTACAACTGTCTATTCCCCTAGCTACACTTTACAACTGTCTATTCCCCTAGCTGCACTTTACAACTGTCTATTCCCCTAGCTGCACTTTACAACTGTCTCCTCCAAACAACCAACAAGTGCCCAAAATTATTTATGACTTAACAATCAATATGACTTATTTGTTATCTCAACATCAATAGACAGTACTTTTTAGGCTTTCTCTTCGATCAAGCGAAACATTCTGTCTCATTGACTGTTATTAATCAGAGACCAGTTGTCCCACACTGTGGGCCACAGCCTCCCATCTATCTAGCCAGTCAAACAGTTAATCTTATGTATCAGATGACCAAGATACTATTTCTCTAACAAAGCATTAGTTAGTGATAGGGGCCAGTCAGAGCCGTGTATATATATAGTTTGGCCAACTCAAATAATGGGTGCCATATTTGGAAACCATCATCAGATGACTCTACATTGTAACCCTATGAGGCGAATATGCCATCTTGAAATAAATTGCCTATTTTCATTATAAACAGGTAGATGCATGATATTATCAACATTCGTCAAAATGTAAAAGGCCCTTAAGGAAAAATTCCAGAGTCCACCTTCTATATCGTAAATAGGCTTCTAAAAAATACTCATTGTAGTGAGTGAACACGTCGCCTAATAAGTCTCTGAGCCCTGTTTACCTTTTACTCTTTAGTCTCCCGAGTCCTGACGTAACCCTTCTTAGTTCAACCATCGCCCAGGACAGGTTAAACCTACACTATGGCAAAAATTGTAAATGTATTTAGTGCTGCATTGTAATGTACTGCATTGTTAGGCTATTATTATTATTATTAAAAGTTTTATAAATCCTTCCCATATTGTAGCCTAAAAAACATTCATTTCACATTCAGCTCCCACACTTTTTGCCTTTTTGGTTCACAGGGGAACTTGTGAATTTTTTTGACCCTTCCTGGTCTTTGATTGCAAGGCGCAAAAGTAGAGAACTTTTTCAGTGATTTGTCATTTTTTAAATATGTTATTAAGATTTTCCACCATTCCCTTCACTATGTCAATGGCAATCAGATGAATGTTGGTATCCAACATGGAGTCCACGAAACACGTGACCAGCTCGGAACCAATCGCATAACGGGAAAGCTCAGAACATTTAATGCCCTAGTTGGCCAAACTCTTGCGTTTTACTGGCATAGTTTGAGCGGCAAATGGCAAACAATGCAAGCATTTACCTTTCATGCTGTCATGAGACGTTTGCATTCAGAAATGCATTCTCTTCTCTCAGAAATAACTTGTCCCGTTTTCAGATGAAAAAAATAAAGAAAAAAAAACAGACAACTAATCTGAGCAGTCAGGTCAGATGTGTGCGCTAGATTATTTAGGCATATTTATTTTCTACTTCATAGCCTATTTGTCAGTTCTATCTATCATTAAAATATTTTGATTATCCATATCTTAATATAATTTATTTATAAATAAATTTGGCTCTTCTGATATGCAAGTCAGCTCCCTACGTTCACCTAAAAGAGCCAGCTCTTAGAGCAGACTCGTTAGCGAACGACCCATCAATACCACTTAAAAATCTACATAATTTTTACGTCACTTTGGCGCGCACCCGGTTGGGAACGTATACTGCAGGCATAATGCTGGATTCACACCAGGAACTGCAAATAAAAAAAATCACTGTACAGCATCATAATGCAGACTCTTTAAAGCTTTATTTTCAACACAGCATCATAATAATACAGAAGATGACACTACAGGGAGTATTTTAACAATGTGCACATCAATATACATATCTGTATTGGATTATGTAGAAAACGAAATACCTGGGGGTCTGGTTACTCTTCACTTTCCTTCCAAAGCCACATCAACCAGCTCCACTTCAAAATTAATTCCAGGATTGGCTTCCTTTTTCCTAATAAAGCCTCAGTCACTCTTCCGGCCAAACATCCCAGCTAGCCAGAAGTGTCGGCCCAGATCCGGCCCACATCTGCGGCGGATCTGGGCCGACACTTTTGGCTAGCAGGGATGCCCTTGTCCATCCTCCCTATACTAGACTTCGGTGACGATATTTACAGATCTGCATCAAAATCCCACCTTAGAAAATGAGATGTAATGTAGCACACTGCCATCCGTTTTGTCACCAATGCTCCATACAACCCCCATCACTGCAACCTCTACAGTCTAATCGGATGGACTTCACTTCACTACACACCCGGCAACAATCACTGTTATCACCTCATTTACAAGTGTCTACTAGGCAAAACCCCACCCTACCTAAGATCACGAACCTCCAGAGCTACACCATCCTGTAGCTCTGCGTTCAAGCAGGTATATCTCTCTGATGGCCACAAAAGCTTGCACCTCCTTTGGCAACCTCTCCTTCCAGTTCTCCGTTGCTAATGATTGGAATGCACTGCAAAAATCATTGAAGCTCGATTCCATTATCCCTTTAACTACTTTCTAAGTTCTATTATCAAATCAATTGACAGACCATTGTACATGCTGACTCTACCCGCTCTATAGACCAATAACAAGGCTCAAAAAATAGCGCCACACTTCCACGGTAGCATAATGAGAGTTTAAAAATAATATAGTTTAAAAGACATTACCGTTCGTGTCTACAACACAGCCGGCATCTTCGGAAACAGAATAAATTAGTCAAACCACAAACTCTGTGCTACGTGAGCTGAACTGTGACTTGGAATCGTCAATGGCAAAAGGTGGTCATTCATGCAGATTAACGAGCAAGACGTACAGCTGCCAATGTGAAAACCCAAATTGCAGAGTTTGTGGTTTGACTAATAAAGTCTGTTTCTGAAGATGGCGGCTGCGTTGTAGCCACAAACAGTAATGTCTTTTAAGCGATATTTCTAATAAACTGTCTATACACTTACAAAGTTCTCAATGCTTCAGTTACCGTGTAGGGACTCTTATTATGCTACTGTGGAAGTGTGGTGCTATTTCGAACCTTGTTAGTGGTCTATTATAGCAATTATTTTTTACTTAATTTGTGCCCTCACAACTAGCGTTAAGGTAATTATCAGTTTGCACAAAAACTGGGCACAATTCGATTAGCATGAAAACATACCCCGGAGAACAGTCAACTCGGTAGCAATGTGTTATTTACCCCTAGGATCATTTTGCACCAGAGTTGTCCTTTAATTTGTTTAATCTGAAGATCTGCACACAGTGTTCTTGTTTTTTTATATACTGTAGTTCTGGTTATGTATTCATGTGTATCCGTCTTCTGTACCTTGGGGCTTTATCTTGGCAAGGTTGCCGTTTCAAATGAAAAAAAACTGTTCAACGTGCTTACCTGGTTAAATAAAAAAAAAATTCAGCTTACAAGAATCATAAAAAGAAATAACCAACTTAGATCACCTGGTAATATTTTTTACAGTGTTCCTTAGAAGATGAGCAGTCTTTAAAGTTTTTTGGTTTTTAAAATGTGTACATAGAGAAACAAAGAATGATGGAAGGTCACTATAAAATAATGTTTTGTTAAGAAGAAGCAGAAGAAATCTGGCCTTGTGAATATGATATTTACCCAAAAGACACAGCAAGACCATACATTCGGTTTTAAGGACCAAGACCTTGTGAGTCTCCCAAATTAATAAAGAAATGTGTCCATAAGGTGAAAGAATGAGTACAAGCATAAAATAAATGAGACAAGGACTGAACCTCCTCTTTACAGAAGTAACATGCAGGGGAAACATCAGGTCTACATTTATGAATAAATTCATTGCATTGGTAAAATCTGTGTAAAATGTTTATGAGTTTCTTTAACTTTATTGGGGACAAAGAATCTATTGAATTCAGTCCAAATATTTCTGCTAAGGCCAGGAAACATTACTTTCCAATAATGAAAAAAAATAGGACAAAAAAAGGACAAAAAAAATAGGACAAAAAAATAGGACACTGACTTTGAATAGAAGTAAAAACACAGCTGATATGAGCATTGTTACAAGAACTTTCCCCCAGAAACGTTCCACCCATCCACAATTTATGAATCGTCCCTACAAAAGGGTTATAAAGCAATGACTCTTTAAGAAGAGTCAGCAAATTAGCGGATATACTTTCAGGTACTCTGGAGTAGTGAGTTTGAGAAATGTCTAAACCTCTGACAGAAACTCATCATAGTCTCCCCTAGGTCTCCCCTGTCGTTTACAAGTTCAGAAATAAACACAATACATTGGTCATACCAGTCTTTAACAAATAAGTTCTTATTTCTGCGTAAACCGTGTTGATTGTTCCACAAAATACAAGTGGAGAGAAGTTGTGCTTGAAAGCAAGCTTCTATTTCTGAAGTGCTTGTTTATGGAAGTTGGCAAGTTTGATAGGCAGTTTACCAGGGATAAAATTACAGGAAAGCAAAAACCTCAATCCACCAATTTATTTGGAATAATAAACCAAGGTGAATTAATATGAAATAAACAATTTTGTAGCAAATTAATCTTAAAAATTCTGTTAATAGTCTGAAAATCTAAAACATTAAGGCCTCTTTCTGAATACAGTCTAATAAGTGTTCCTTTTTACATACTCTGTCAAAAATAATTTGAAAAAGAATTAATAATTGCACATTTTTTCTGGTCAACATATAAAGATGAAGCGGGATCCACCAATCTGGATAAGCCTTCCGCCTTAGAAAGTAAAACACAACCCAAAACAGTATGTTCACTTTGTAAACAGTTATAAATGGTTTTGGTTTTTCCAACTTTTGGTAAGAAATTGAGATACCCTTTCATCTGTAGATTTACTTACAGTGATTCCTACATATTTGACAACTTTTTAATCTTTATGTCATTCACTAAAGGGATATCAGAATCATGTAGTCATTATTTCACACTTATCTTTTTGTTAATAATAATAATAATAATAAAAAACAGTGCCTAGTCTGAAAATATGTGTTAAAATGAGTGAGTTAAGGGTAAGTTGTGAGAGGTGGATAAGTCTGAGAAGTTGGCAAAAACATTGCCTATGAATAGGTCACTGAAGCTCACAATGACATTTCTCTCCCAAAAACAAAAGGCGGGATCTACCCGAGAGGATAAAGACTATTCCTGCAGATGGGCATTAGAGTAGAGGCATAACATGACTGAAAGTGATGCCTGAATTGATACCATATTTTACGAGAGTACAGACAACTAGGTTGTCTGTTTAGCGAGAAGGAGATCAGGGGATGGAAGAAAACGCGAGAGCAGGGAGAGAAGATGACACAGAACCAGCCTCAAGTTCGCACACAGTCTGTGGAGCATCCATCCAGAACAAACCTTCTGGATGATGGCTGCCCAGTAGTAATACATGAAATTAGGCAAAGATATCCCTCCGCTGAGTGTGCACTGCTGCAGCAGGGATTTCCTAACTCTCTGAGTCTTCCCTCCCCATATAAGAGAAATGCGAACCTGATCAATAGATTTAAAATACGATTTGGGTAAAAATAGGGGGATGGATTGAAGTAAAAGATTTTGGCAGTACATTCATCTTAACAGCATTAACTCTCCCAAGCATAGACACCGGTAAGCTATGCCATTTCTGAAATGCAGTCTTCATATGGGAAAGAAGAGTGAAGTTTAAGGAAGACAGTGAGCGAGTGACATTAACTACTACATATTTAAAACCAAGACGATTCAATTGGAATGGCAAATCAGACTGTTGAAGTGAAAGCGCTGTTGCATTTAAAGGCATACATACACTTTTTTTGCTGGTTGAGCTTGTACCCATAAAAAAGAGGCAAAAGTTTCCAATAGAGACAAAATGTTAATGTTAATGTTAACAATTGGGAGACAGGGTCAGTTACATACAAAAGCAAGTCATCAGCATACAAGGCAAGCCTGTGTTCTGATCCCCTGTGTGTTATCCCTACAAGTGAGGCTGAGGTTCTGAGTGCAATTGAGGCTCAATAGCTATAGCAAAAAGCAAAGGGGAAAGTGGACAACCAAGGCGAGTTCCACGGGACAGAGTAATATAGTCAGAATAGAAGTTATTAGTGCTGATAGAGTCTAGAGGCAATGTATACAAGAGGCATATCCAAGATATGAATGCATCTGCAAAGCCAACCTTACTCAATGTGGCAAAAAGATACTCCCATTCAACTCTATCAAAAGCCTTCTCTTCATCCAATGAAATTACTACTTCAGGGTGTCTATTTGTGTCTTTAGAATAAATTATATTAAACGGTTTGAATGTTGAAAAATTAATGACAACCTTTATTATGCTAGGTAGAACACCCTCTATGCGACATGACAGTAACTTTGCCAAAACCTTAACATCGGCATTGAGAAGGCTAAGGGGACTGTAGGAACCACAAGCAGAGGGATCCTTCCCCCCTTTTAGAAGAAGGGATATTAAGGCTCTTCTCAGTGTGGGGGGGGGGGAGTGAGCCCAGCTTCAGCGACTACTCAAACACAGACAACACACTCGTACACACTTATACTGTTGTTCCAGTTAGTCAATCAGCTGCGTATAAGCTATAGCCTAGGCTAGGCTTATGTTCTAGATTTCTCTCTCTAATGAAACATATTTTAAACTATTTACAAATTTGGTTACAATATTCAAATACAATACAAACACAGTTAAGTTTATTTTGAAATTCAAAAGTGAATTCCGTTCCAAAATATATATTAAAGAAAAAAGTTTTTATTTTAGACACTTTTTCAAGGTCTAAAACACTTTTCACCTGCCGGTGGACCTCTTGACAGGCAGTGGACCGCCTGTTAAACGATGAGCAAACCGTCGGGCGGACCACCAGCTCTGCCACTTCTGGTCCGCCTGTGTCCCACTAGCTCTATGCTAGCTGGGGTACACACGCAACAAATAACCCTGCTGAAACAAATATTTGAGTAGCACAATATAGGCATTTTATATATTGTGCTCAAAACCAAACTCGAATAGACCAACAAAACAAGATATTCCCCAACCCCACTGAAGTATTATGAGAAAAGCATTATAGGTTATTGCTCTTGAAATTGTAATAATTGTTTATTAAGGTGGCGTCATGTTCTTGATATCGGTTGATTTAGTAGCATGAAAAACAAAACTGTTACTTAAATTGGGATTAAATCATATACAGAAAACGAGCAACAACCTTTCCCCATCACTGAAATAGAAGACTTCTCTAGCGCGAGCTCATATGCACTCTTGCAAAAACTCAAATTATAATCTGAGTATGTATAGGTATAGGTCTATTTTGACTAAAGATCCTAAAACTCCTCCGGAAGCCCCTTAAATTAAAAATGAACAGTCCCTAAGGAGGGGAAAAGGATAATATGTTCATTGTAACGGAACGACCAGGTACAATTTGAGCACAAACAAGCAGCACAGTTTTGCAACATTTGGACCATATGAGGCCAGTAATGTTTGTGGACAGTCATGTTTTATTTTATGTTTAAGAGGGGATCGTCATTGCAATGTTTCTTACAACAGCACAAACCAAACACAAACAAACTACACCGGTTTGGTGCGATTTAAATGAGGTGGGGTGGAGAGTGACGTCACTCCCCCAAATTATATTTGTTATTTCTAAAGGAGGGGAAATAAATAAAATTAACGTTGTAACGGCACAAACTAGCACAAACAAAACAACAGTTTGTGTGATTTAGACGAAATGGGGTAGAGAGTGACGTCACAGCTAATACATTTAATTTGTTATCTACAAAAGGAAAATTGATGCAATGTGTTATAACGGCACAAACAGAGCACAAACGACACCTATTTGGAGCGATTTGAACGACATGGGGTGGAGTGTGTCGTAACATAACCTCGAGTTGGAGAAAAACATGGATGCCACCTGGAAAGCTCCTGTTGCGGTAGCACTGGCCAAGTACCAGGTGCTCCAAAACCACTACATTTACATTTTTTGATTATGATTACAACTATTACCCCACCTTATTAAAACGCAGCCATTTAAACTTCTAAAATGTTTACTTTATTTCATGTTTTAGTTTATGTTACAACGCTAGCCACTTTTAGCAACACCAGTTTGAAAGAAGTCTTCATTCAATATTTCACTCAAGACCAATTCCCATACCCACAGGCAGTGATACGGACGTAGTAACATATTACAATAATACAAGTGATTGAAATTGTAATTTAAACAACCAAAGCGGTCCAAAAACGACAAACAATTCATGTTTACAAGTCACAGGGTGCAGCCACCTTGTATTCCTACTCGGTTCTCCGAGTGGGAAAGTCGGACGTCCGAGAAAAGGGGGCGTGTGGTGCGCATTGCTAGGCAACGTTCCGAGCTCCGACTCGGAGCTCCGACTCGAAGAGATAAACGAAAGTAGCAGGCACGTCAATAAGTGATTAACTTTAGAAAATTGTGTATTAATGCTTCATGGAAATGCAAACTGTTTGGAACGATTCAATCCAATTAGGTGAACTGGTATGACCGGTTTACTGATAAGATGTATTTGAAAAGATTTGTCTGCAAACCAGACATCACTAGATAACACTAAAGCCACACGCGCCCTTTATCTAAAAGGTGAACTATTCGGTAAGAAAGTGAATTATTTTGAAAACAATGCAATTACAATTTCAAGCACTTTATCCAAAATGCAAGCACTTTTCAAACCTTGAAAACACTACATTAAAACGTAAGCATTTAAGGATTTCCATCACCCGTACAAACACTGTTAATAAGTTCCAAAAAGTCATTTTTCAAATGCATTGCAATGTGTCAAATATCAGTGACAGATTATAGGTAAACCACAATAAAATGTCCGTACGGTTAGTATTACCGTTTAAAATGTATTTTCATTAAAACCGCCTTTGATTACCGTGATTTTGAAAACTCACGGTAAATCCTGTCCAGCCAGAATCAGTCTGACGCAGGTGCGCGCATGCAACTTTGTTTTTTGCACGAGAAGTCAAGGCGGAAGGCAGTGACAGCGCTCGGGAGATTTTTCAGCCATCCAAGAGGACAAAATCTGAGATGTGGTCATATTTTGGCTATTACAAGAGTCCTGAAGGCAATTTAATCGAGGATTGGCACCGTCTGCAGAGGAATGTCGCTGCAAAAGGGGGAAACACGTCAAATCTGTCATCTTCGTAATAACCAGCCACTGTTATACAGCGAATGCATTAACTTTTACTTCAATACCAAAACTCACTTGGGCAAATAATTGGACAATCAATATTGATTCGAGATGAAATATTTAATTATCTCACTTGTGATTAACGCAAAGTATCCGGATGATAAGTTTAACAGCAAGTAGATTTGAGCCAAGACGAATAAACATGTTCAAAATATTAAGGGTGACATTTAAGGGATAATGTATTATATTAATTCATAGGAAACTTATTACATATATTTTTATTTTTACCACAGAAATAATATCAGGGACATAAAATATTGCATGTGATTAGTGTCCGCAGATCCTTAAAGTGTTTAATAGCCTTAATATCGTTTTCCAGAACTTACGGTCTAAAACTGTCTTTAAGTCTTAAATCTCATTTTCTAAGGTCTTAAACAATTGCGGCAGTCATGCTATTTTCGTTCCATTGTATTTTGTCGAAAGAAGCCATAAACGCTTTCTCTGTGCAACATTTTAGTTAGCAACAGCCAGATACAGTAATACCAGGTGATGTTGGGTGCTTCATGAGTTCACAGCAACACACTTACTTTGTTCGTTAGTTAGCTTAATTAGTTTGAGTCTTGTTTATATTTAATATACTTAGCTAATATAGAAAATATATTTTATTTGTGTCCTTACAGTTTTGTTTACTAAAACGTATTACTTGTGATCAGGTATACCTTTTAGATTGCGCATTTTTGCCTACCGCAAAGCAACGATAACAACCCACTCTCATTGAGCAGTTAATCTCCACGTTCTCGTTCTGTTTCATTAGCGCAAGTGTAGTGGGGCCATGTATTACTTTGGAACATTTCTTTCTACCGACTCAAGAGCCAGGCATCGTGGAGTTACTTTTATTCAGTAGTTTATTTGAATTGCTGGTCGCGATGCCACAGCAGAAACACAGTCTATCGTGCACACATAAAAATGCAGCAGGCAAAATAGAACATAAGATACGTTTAGACGTGTTATTTTTTGTCATATAATGAATATAAATAACTTGCATATATAATTCAAAGTCATTGCTCTCTAAGCAAATCCAAACATTCAAACGATATGTGTGCTGGTCTTCCTCAACTTAGTCAGACAATGCATTCCAACGCAAGCTACTCTCAGTACACATCTGTCGCTCGCGACATCCGAAAAAATAATCTTCACTAACACACGGTGAACTCCATTCCTTCATCTGAGAGATTCAAAACAGCAGGCAATGGGAACCATCCACAGAGATAGTCACAGTATACTGGCACAGTATTCAAGCCACTATGTAAGTTAACGCTTATAAGGCAAAAAATATTCCTGCCAGCAACTGGTAATCTACCAAATTCAAAAATAGGACTATTTTTTAGTATATACAGTTTATTGAATATACTCTGTTTGCCATCACAATAAATCAAACGATTAGCAATGTATGTAATGTATGTGTTACATGAATATGCCATTACAGAGTCAAATTCAGAGCATAGGTGAAAAATCATCCTGTTAACTAGCCCTTTCGTTTACTTCTTCCCTAATTCTAACAAGATTATCAGTCATCAATTTATGGGGAATTCATAATGATATCACATCGGATAATAGGCTTTAGTACTAAATGGTAGACTATAGTAAAATAAAAAGTGCTTAGAGCTGCTAAATGTATTTGTAGTTTGTTGATTTCCAAGTATAAAACTTGTTGAAATGTTTTCAGTGTGTGTGTGTCTGTTTTTTTACATTTATATCTCATTTGACCAAAACCGTGATAATATTGATAACCGTGATAACTTTGGTCACTATAATCGTGATATGAAATTTTCATACCGTCCCATCCCTACTACATACATGTGTATATGTAGTGGAGTAGGTTTTTGCTCATTAAAAGTAGTGTACTAGAGTTGTAATTCTCAGCCCGAACCCAAAATAGCCAGATGGCCCGCCCCGAAAGTGAGCCCGACCTTAAAATAATTAGTTCAGATCGGCCTGGCTTCAGGCACGTGACAAGTTTTTTTATAAATACATTTAAATTAGTGCTGCAAGTTAAACGTGTTATCAAACCCATTTTAACAGTGTCAATTTTTTATTGCGCGATTAACGCAAATCCAGTTCACAACAATTGGCCTAGCAAACTTTGTAGTTCTTTTCACATGCTGTTGCAACAACTAGTAACGTTAGAAAAACTACAACACCAGTGTTTGTAAAACAACTAATTTCAAAATCAAGCTCAATTGTTTCCGTTTTCGGTTTAATTTTAGGCTACGCTACTTCACAAAATCCCATTATTTTTCTAACATGACACTTCCAGGTGTGGCAATATCACATGGGAGTCAGCGAACTGGATGCCGACGAGCAGAGGTAGGCTAAAGACTGTGCTCATAAAAGGTGTGTAGTTGCGTGAGGGAAAGGAAAGTCTGACGTTTGGAAAGATTTGGACTTAGATGGTAAAAGCACTGGTAACTCCATTGAGAATGTAAAATGCATAACATGCCATGAATTTTTTAAATATGAAGGAAAGACAGGTAGGCTGTCTTCTCTACAGTGCCATTCATACGTCTCCTCTGCAGTGAGTTATACAACACAATGTTGCAACTGGTCTTTAAGTGGCTACAAGCCTTTGTAACCATTTCACATGAAGCAAACTATTTTCTGTCCTACAAAATGTGACAAAATGTGATCTTTTTCAGGTACAGTTTAAAATGTTTCATGGCAAAAATACTCTAATCGGGTTCCTTGTTTGACTTCGAACCCAGTCTGTTCTTGCAGCAAGTCCTAAGAAATGTTGTAAATGGTATAATAATGATTATATTTCGTTATAGTTTGTTATTTGTCTTTCATTTTGTTATAATAATAATTTGTTGGATTCTAGAGTACTTTTTAGCTCGACCACAGTTTGTTAGGATTGGTAACAAACATTCTGATACCATTTTAACTAGTACTGGAGCACCTCAGGGTACAGTCCTATCCCCCTTTTTATTTTCACTTTATACAGCTGACTATAGACATAGTCAGCCATCTTGCTGGTTACAAAAATTCTCTGATGACACTGCTTTAGTGGGTCTACTTAATCAGGGTGACGATCTTGCTTATAGAAGGGAGGTTCAGTCTTTTTATAGCTGGTGTGAGTCAAACTTTTTGAAATTGAATGTAGAGAAGACTAAAGAACTCGTGATTGATTTTAGAAAGAAAAAAGAGAAGGTCCTTCCAGTTACAATTAATGGACAGTTGATTGAAATTGTGCAGTCATATAAATTTTTAGG
>JACXGM010001198.1:0-57522 GCA_016801145.1 Umbra pygmaea
GTAGAGTAGAGAATAGTAGAGTACAGTATATAGTAGAGTAGAGAATAGTAGAGTACAGTATATAGTAGAGTAGAGAATAGTAGAGTACAGTATATAGTAGAGTAGAGAATAGTAGAGTACAGTATATAGTAGAGTAGAGAATAGTAGAGTACAGTATATAGTAGAGTAGAGAATAGTAGAGTACAGTATATAGTAGAGTTGGAGACAACAGATGCTAACTGCCACCCAGACACGCCCTATATCACAAATGTAGTTGATTTTTTTGCAATACATTTATTGAGTTATTGTGTTTATATTTCTATTTAAACATTAACCAGGCCATAGATAGTTGACTGAGAACCAGTTGAGAACCAGTCGAGAACCAGTTGTCATTTCCAATAAGGCATTCAATTGCACGACAAAGCAGTAGGCCAATCAACAAAAATAAAATACAAATTATTAAATACATATTAAAGAATAAACAGTACGTACAAGAAAAACAAACATTCAATAACACCAAATACAGCCACACTGTTTACTGTAAAAGTTTGCAGGATGTAGCAAATGCAATTATCAGGTAGCAGCAGACAGAAGCGTGTACAGAATATATACACTAACCTACCGGTTTATTGCCTGGCTCATGATTTTATATATATATACACGGTTGTGAAGAATTACAATTTAGACTGGAAAATAAACCTGGCAGGGACATTCTGCTCAAACAGTAGTCCTAGCCTCTACTTTAACACGATTACAGTCTCTCTTTCAGGTGTAGAATCACTCCCATCCCCGTGTTAAGTATCATGCTCGTTTTTTTAATTGCACAACTGATGTGACACAGCCTTCCCATTACAAGGTCCTATCGAGCTGCGCAGTCAAACAACATTGAAGTACTCTCAAATAACCATCATGGCCCAGTATATTTGTGGGGAATGTGCTGCCTCGGTTTTCATTCCATCTGTGCGAGTTCAAGCTGTTTGTGTGCTGATTCAGCACTCCATTTATCAGCAGTGACAACATGCTGCCTCTACGACAGGAGATCATTTAGGTTCTACGTGATACTCTCATTGATACTCCAATACACTTGTCCTGAACAGCTTTCTACAACTACAACTACTGTCATTGATACTCTAACGCACTTGTCTTCAACAGCTTTCTTCAAACACCACTACTCTTGTTCATACACCTACGCACTGGTCATGAGCACCGTTCTTCAACTAATCACTTTCATTGGTGCAATTCTTTCATTAAAATAGAACTGTGTTACTGATCTAAAACATTGCTCTGCTCTACCAGCATATAATACCTTCCTTATATGATATTCTGAAGCAGGTGGCTCAAGCTGTAAATGCTGATAGGTTGAAAGCTCTGGTATATTTACACAATAGGATGTCAGGAGATGTGGTATACGGCAAATGTACCAAGGGCCTACTTTTGCACGGTGCATTTACTTTATTATGTCATGACGTCCAGTTCCGAAGATCAACACGTGCTTCCTGCAAGCACCTCTCGCCAAGTGATCATTCGATACAGAAGCTTTTAACTTAAACAGTCAAGTGTCACTCAAGTTACTCAAGTTACACATTAATCAACTACACAACCACAATTGAATTCACAAGCTTGTCCTACACAACACATAGCTAGAGAGCGATTTGACAAGGCACCATCATCCAACCATCCACCGTTCACCCTGGGCAGCGCTGTGCCAATTTTTGCCACCCTACCGAATGCCGGACCCCCGGGCCTCATCATAATGCCGCGACCAGGATCAATAAGCAGTCATTTTTATGGACTTTTGGTATTTGCTGATTTACTTTTTCGCTGTGCCAAAAGCCTTCCTTCTCTTTCTTCGTAGGCATTAGTCAGAAGTCACTGACAATGTTTGAAGACAGTGATGCCCTGTTGTTTAGAGTCATTTGGCTACATTAGGTCTTATTGATAGATGAAACTAGTTTTTGCTTGAATTTGAAGTAAAGCCCTCTCAATAACAAGAACGCCCAGAGAGCTATTATTCTGACTTAGCATTGCTTCTATCACAGATACCGTCCCACAGACATGGCTGAGCCTCAAATTGTATGATCAATGTGGGAAGCAGAGCTTGAAGGCTTTTGCAAGTTAAAGCACCCCTGAGTCGAGAGCAAATAGGGTTTTAAAGTGCTTTAACAGTCCCTCTGTTTATCGCTTCTCTGCAGCAATCTTCGTTGTATATCACTCCAAGGTCGACAACTCGCCAGCTGCGTGGATGTGTTGTGTTTAGCTGTAGGAGCACGCTTGTTTTCTTTACACCATTTAATACATCAAGTTAATTTAAAGCGCATTTCACAAGGTACCTTGCATTCCATCTACTTGTCACAGAGGGAGTGACTCGTGATTCAAAGTGCTGCTAACTCCCAGAACCGTAACTGACAGGCCACTAAAGACCCCAGGCCAGTACAGTCTCCTTTGGCCCGCAGAGATCAAGAGTTTATCTGTCCCTCAGGGTTGTTTGGGTTGTAGCGTTTACATAAGACTCACAGTATGTCATAAGTGAATAAAGCAGCAGTTTGTGCTTACGCCCCTGAGACAGAGAAGGGTAACCTGCAATCGTAATAAACAGAGGGTCCTCCAGGCTATTGCGCTTTCCATACAGCATCAGGATACATTCACTTTACACTAGAATTTGGTATTTGTCCACAGTTTGAAAAATGAAGATGATATTGATTTGTTGCTATTAATACTTCGTCAGCTTGATTTAGTTTATTGAAGCTTATTAAGATGCAAGCTGTAGAGCCTAATCGGAAATGAAAAGGACTAATTTGAGCTTTGTTTAAGTACTAATTTATCACTGTAGTCACATATCCATTGCATTAAAACCCAATTAAAGCTGTAATGCAGCTGTGTCCTTTGTGAATAATATACTAAAATGTAGGACAGAAATAGTGTTAGGATGGTTATGGTGTGAATATATTTGGAAAATAATACACCCATTAAAGAAGAACTGCAATCAAATTTCTAATTCTATATTGAACCATTTACCTTTTATTATTTAATCTCATATCTGCCAGTTGTCAGTTCCAGAGCCTTTATTCAAAATGAAAAGAGCCTGCCAGGTGAGGCAGTGATTTAAGGCACTTATTTGGAGCAGCAATTTGACCAACACAGCCTGTTTGAGCCATGACTGTTCAGCCAGCTGACAAGTGGCTCCGTGCCCCCATGGCAAAGTGTACTGGCCAGCATTGCCCTTGGGTGGCAATACTAGAAGGGGTTACCTGTCTCACCAGATTCCCTTAGACATATCCAGCACCTGCAAAAATAAACTATATTTTTTAAGATTGGCAGACAGATGCATAGGAGGAAATTTTGCCATGATATTCAACTCTCATGAATTTGTTAAGAGTTGGTTTAATGAAACCTGGTGTGTTAAGACACGGATGTAACTAAACTAGGACCGGTCGAATTAACCGTGTTAAAATTATCTCACTGTTGCTACTTGCTAGGTTTTCGACTAATTGGATGTATTTTTTAACGAAAGTTTCTTAAAATATTGACATTAAGAAGAAGAGAAAAAGCTGTGTTTGATGATGAAGAACAGAACCAATAGATGAAATCATGTACACATTTTTTACATCATATTTCTATGATAGGTTTGTCATTTAATTCAATTATTGAATTAGAATAAGGCCGGCATAAGGCCTAAGGCATAAGGCCAACGACTTCATCTTTACCTGAAAAAACCTTGACTAACTTCAACTGTAGCCTAATAGAAAATGTTTCCCCCTAAGTCTTAGTATAAAAATCACAGAGAATATCATTGCATTACCTCAGAACGACGTCCATTCTATCAATGTGCACATATAAAGGCCTTTCCTCTGTAATACATTATACAAGCACAAAAGCATCCCACCATACTTTGGCCAAAACGTATGTTGAGATTATTAAAAAAGTCACCATATGTTTCCATACACCTGTTGTGATTTGTTTTATATAGCATGACATTTTCACATGGAAACCGATGTTTGGTAACCTCTTTGTGCAGAGTTAGGTTGTTAAATCAAGAACTGTTACTTATCCTCATTAATACCAGTGTACAAACATGCTTACTTTACCTGTCCCCACAGGTGAGCAGTAGAATGGTGTCCTCAGAGGCAGGTGGACATAGCTACCTGGTGGCCTGCTGGCAGCCCATACTGGTCCTGATGTTGGGCACCGTTCTCTCCGGCTCCACCACCGGCTGCCCGTCCCGCTGTGAATGCAATGCTCAGGAACGTTCGGTGGTGTGTCACCGGCGGCGGCTCACCGCACTTCCCGAGGGCATCCCCATTGAGACGAAACTACTGGATCTCAGCAAGAACCGCCTGAGAACCCTGGGCCCTGAGGAGTTCATTAATTACCCCCAGTTAGAGGAGCTCCAGCTCAATGAGAACAACATCTCCTCTATCGAGCCCGGGGCATTCAGCAACCTTGTCGGGCTGCGGACTCTGGGGCTGCGCAACAACCAGCTCAAGCTGATCCAGCTGGGCGTGTTCACGGGCCTCAGCAACCTGACCCAGCTGCACATCAGCGAGAACAGCATCGTCATCCTGCTGGACAACATGTTCCAGGAGCTCTACAACCTGAAGTCGTTGGAGGTCGGCGACAATGACCTCGTGTTCATCTCACATCGTGCGTTCCACGGCCTCAGCAGCCTGGAGGAGCTGACTATGGCACGCTGCAACCTGACCTCGGTTCCCACTGAGGCCCTGAGCCATCTGCACAGCCTGCTGTCACTGCGCCTGCACCACCTCAACGTTAACATGGTCAAGGATTACTCGTTCAAGAGGCTCTTCCGGCTGAGGGTGTTAGAGATCTCTCACTGGCCATACCTGGACACCATGACCTCCAAATGCCTGTACGGCCTCAACATTACATCCCTGACTGTCACAAACTGTAACCTCACTGCCATCCCTTACCAGGCCATTAGACACCTCGGGCACCTCCACTTTCTGAACTTGTCTTTTAATCCCATTCTCACTGTGGAGGGTAACAAACTTCAGAGTCTTCTGAGGCTCCAGGCCTTTCATTTGGTGGGAGGGAGATTAGCCACAATTGAGCCCTACTCCTTCAGAGGCCTGAACCACCTAAGGGTCCTCAATGTATCCAGCAATAGCCTGAGCACCTTAGAAGAATCTGTTTTTCACTCAGTGGGGAACCTGGAAACCCTGGCTTTGTACGATAACCCGCTAGCCTGCGACTGTCGCCTGCTCTGGGTATTCCGCCGGCGCTGGAGGCTCAACTTTAACCGGCAGCAGCCCGTCTGCTCTTCCCCTGATGCAGTGCGGGGCAAGGAGTTCAAAGACTTCCCCGACATCCTTCCCCCAGATTTCTTCACTTGCCAGAAGTCCAGAATCCGAGACCACAAAGCGTTGCAGCGGCACGTGGACGAGGGCACGACGGTGCATTTCACGTGCCAGGCAGACGGCGACCCAGCCCCCGTGATTATGTGGTTGTCCCCCAGGAAGCACTTCATCACCACTAAGTCCGTGGGACGTCTCAGCGTGTCCGCAGAGGGCACGCTCGAGGTTCGCTACGCCCAGATCCAAGACAACGGCACCTACCTGTGCATCGCCAGCAATGCGGCGGGTAACGACACAAGGCCGGCCCACCTGCATGTGCACAGCTACTCGCCCAATTGGCCGCATCAGCCTAACAAGACGTTTGCTTTCATCTCCAACCAGCCGAGCGAAGAAGGGGCCAATGGGACACGGACCCAGGCTCCCTTCCCTTTCGATGTTAAAACTCTGATCATTGCCACGACCATGGGATTTATTTCCTTCCTTGGAGTCGTCCTCTTCTGCCTCGTCATCCTTTTTCTCTGGAGCAGAGGAAAAGGCAACGTCAAGCCAAACATAGAGATTGAGTATGTGCCTCGTAAAGCGGATGCAGATGAGAGCAGTCCAACTGGTGAGGCGCCACGTAAATTCAACATGAAAATGATGTGAATCTGTGTGTGAAAACTTATAAGCACAGTGACTTCAAAAATGAGGATGGACAAACACTATCCTCTCTTTAAATATATGTGAAATGTATGAGAGATAAACATTGCACAGCATAAAGCCTATTGACGCTATTCCCAAGACTGTTTTACCTTCAGGGACTGAATCTTAAACAGCGAGTGTTGGATTTAAAAGTATTCATATCTCTGTGAATTTTTATGGGCAATAGTCATTAAAATAATAAGCCAGAAATAAGCCAGTCATGTTTTCCGCTCCTTTCCATTCGAAAAGGGCAATTGTCTTTATCTAGTCTTTTGAAAATGTGTCTTTTTTCTGTATCTTGTTCTTCTTATCATGCAATTGAATGATCTCAATACTGCTTAAAGGGGTAGTTCACAAAAATATAGTCTGTATTGATTGACAGCAGCGACAGTAAGAGAAAATCATGTCAGGTTGTTTGAACTATACCTTTAATGGCTATGGGTTTTGAGCATATTACTGTATTATGAGCAATTCAAGTATTTTACTATAACAAATATGCGTAAGACAGGATAGAAAGATAAATTATTTTTTAAAAAGCTACTATGCTTGACAATCATCCAAATCACAGATCATGGTTAAAAAACACGAATTAAGTAAAATGTAAGATATCAGCTAAGGGTTCTGTGATAGCATTTTGTTAGTTTCACATACAAAAAAAATCAAACCCATTTGTTTTCATAATTATGAACATGCTGCATATGACAATAGTGACATTCATAATTTGATGCCTTATGTTGTTTTTTCCTCTCTGTGTGTTCTCCTGTTTGCAGTGATCTGGAACAGATTGTTGTAGTTTGGTTTATGTTTAACAGGGTTTAGTGTGGTCATATTTATTTTACAGCCATAATATGCTCTGAAGGTAATGTGTTCATAAACCCTTGAAGCGATGGTTTATAAAAAAAGGATTCTTGTATATTGTTCATCTGGTAATACAATCACCAAAAAGTGTTAGCAGTCAATTTTTCTTAAAAGATATACAGCCTATATTCTGTCATTGTTATGATTTAGGGGACAGAGACAGTGATTAAAGACAGACTTTTTGAAAGAGCAGCGGGCCAGATATAAACCCATGCTGCAGCCGTACTTGTCTACAGGTCTTAGCCTGATGGGCCACTTTCAGACATCACGGCCACGTTTGTAATGTAGAACAATTTTAGTACGGAGCAAAAACTCAGATGCATTTTGTATCATAATGCATCATTCTTACTACGGTATTATCTATCCTGAAAATATTACTGCTGACGTTAACACATTTTCGGGGGATTTTATTATCAGTAGATTTTTGAACAAAATACAAAAACAAATGTCTAAGTAAAGTATCGCTTTAAAATATTGGTTACATAGTAATGGACACAAGGAAAGCATATTAAAAACAATAACCTTTTATATATATTGTGTTTATTTGTCTCCAATTGCGCTCATACACAATGGAATTACGTTGAATTAGCCAATTTGGCTGCTCATTTTTGTGGAATACAAACATGGATATTCCCACAATATGTGGGTTAACAGTTGATTTTCTCTCTTTTACTGTAGAAGTTAGCCTAGCCATTTGGGTGAAGCCATAATGAGTTTATTCTTTCATACCACAAATGCAGCTGTAAATAATTTACAGGGCACAACATTGCTATGTGAAGATCACCAAAGAAGGTGTTCTGAAACTGAGTCATCGTGACATTCCATGAGCTCAACATCAAAGCATATGATTGGAGCAGATTCTGAGTCCAGTATAGGATGCAAGGTGAGAGCTACTAATAGGTAAGACTGATTCCAACCTAATTAGTTTAAGCTTAGTACAAAGGGATTTCTGAGGCTTTAATTAATTAAAATGAAATGCAACCTATCTCTTATAGCACCTATGAGAATTTGTGTCAAGGGACTACTTTTTCCACATTTAAAAAACAAATTAGCTTTTTTGTATGAGAGACTGAGGCCTTTAATAAATGTTTAGTGCAATACTAGCCATGTTGCCCCTCTGAATCCCCTGGTTACATAATGCTGTCAAGTTTGTAATAACAGGCTTTGAGGAGATTTCTGTCATTTGCATGCAATGAGAACAGAAATTTTACTAATCATAAACCAATTAGGATGAAACAAGCTCGGGCATCTTTAGCCAACATATGGGGGGAGAAGTGAAGAGTTTATTTCCAAATCTCTAAAACCACAAATGTTTCCCATTCAGGTTATTCATCAGAAATGAATGTGCGTGTGTGTATAAATCCTATTGTTACTGATTGTATTTCATAGGTATTTTATGTACATTCTTAATCACAGGAATATTCATGTCCTGTATTTTCATGGGGAAGTGTATTTTTCTTTGGAAATGAATATCTGCTAAGTGACTTAGTAAATGTCAAATGCAGATGTTTTACCAACAGATCTCATATTACTGTGTTAGAGTCTAACTGTACAACACACGTAATGAGCTATATTTTCTACAAAACAAATGTGTGCAAACTATGAGATGAGCCTAAACATCCTTAGAAATCTTTTTAAAAACAACTCTGTCGTAAAGAGCTGTGCATTTCAGGGATATAAAAATCAATTGTTCACCTTCACTGAAGATTAAATTTCATCTTGACCATACAGACTGATAAAGATGGCTCAAAAGAGAAATAATCCAAAAGCCAAATTTAGACTAGTACAAATCTAGATTGAATCTTGGGGTCTCTTAATTTACAATTATTGTGGGGCCCACGTGGCATAGTGGGCAAAATTTCTGCATTGCACGACAGTCTACAGTACGTCATGATAGTCAAGGGTTCGATCCTGACTATGGGTTCTCTGACTTTCCCCAGGCCTCCTGCACGAAAAGGGCAAATTGGCATAGCGCTGCGTGGGATTTGGGTTACATAAATCAGATTTTCTATACTGCCACGTCACGGGAGGCCGTTCACTGACTATACTTCCACGATTTAATTCACAGGCGCCCGATCTGGACACAAGGAGTCGCTGGAGAGCGATGTGGCAGTATAGAAAATCTGACGTATCTAACCCAAATCCCAGGCAGTGCTATGTCAATTTTGCACTGCCTTGTGCAGGAGGCCCGGAGAATGTCAAAGAACCCATGGTCAGGCTCGAACTCAAGACCATTGTGGTGTTTTCCACCTTTCGGGTTGAATATACATTACCGATCATATTGGAGGTGACTATCTAGCTAGCCTAGGATTTGTGTACTATGCACAAACATAAAATATGTCATAGTGAAAATCATTGGTTTTACTATTTTTCTTGCCTTTCACACATTTAGAATGTTTATATTTGTGCCTGGTTCAGAATGACTATGATTTGAATTTTGTCAGAAAGTTACCTGGGTTGAAGTGTTCTAAACGGAATGTCAAAATATGCTCAGGTGATGTGTGTGTATGCAGCCCCCTCCCCCAGGCCCGTCCCTTGCCAATGACTCAACCACCAGCATGAAAGAACAACAGTGACACGCTTTCACGTCAGTAGGAGAACCATACCAGCCTCAGGGAGACAGGACGTAACACAGGAGAGAGCGGTGTGCAAATCCCCAGTCTACTAATAACTTAGAGATGATAATGAAATGTACTGTCAGTCGCTTACAGTTTGTGCTTGTGATGGAGGGCGATGTGTGCTTTCCATTTGGAATGGATGCACGCCTCTACATAGAAACACTGGGCAATATTACATTGTGTAAAACAGTGAATGTTCTTATCAGTGTTGCGCATTAGAGGACTATATTTTGGTTGTGGTATAGGTGATTTGTGGACCTACACCTCTATTTTGTCTGCAAAAATGGAAGGGAATATTTATAAAAATATCTTCTTACACCAGCCGTCACCAAGTGCTTCACATATACCCTACTCAGCCTAAATCTGCGAAGATCAAGCAACACATACATAGAAGTGTATTGGTGTGAAAACACTCCCTAAAGAAGTAGAAACCTATGAAGAAAGCTAGAGTGGAGCCAGGCTTCTATGTTTGGCTGTACTAGGTGGAGATTATCAAAGGTTTTTCATTAAGGCAAGATCAATAACATTTGATTGATTTTCATGAAGTAGTCTGAAAGTACTGACCTTCTCTTGCCATGCAACTTTGGTTTAGTAACATATCTTTGTCTAAGGGTATCTTTAGTGTATCTACAGTAGTTAAACTACTTTCAGTGATGAATAGACATATTGTTAACGTGTCAAACAATTATTCTGAAGTTCTTTCCCCAACGCTGGTAATTATTAATGACAGTGTTTAGTGAGAGGGTGTGATTGTGTCTGTTTTATTTATTTTTCCTCATTTTATTTGTTACGTCCCCAATCCCCAAATCTCATAATGTTAAACTCCATCTACGATGTCATCACATCTCCCAGTGGGTTCGGGAATGTTGAAGATGGTGGGAAGCCTCTGAGAAGTTTTCCACGCTGCTCATCCAACCAGGAAGTCACGTGGGGCTTTGGAGTGTCCTGCTCCCCCAGAAGCCTCTCACCTACAGAGCAGCACACCTCCAGGATGACCAGGGTAATGATGACTGAAATGTCCCCGGGTTTCACAGCCTATTATCAGCTCGTGAAGTGAGCTTGGTGCGATGAAAGAGGCTGCTTCACAACTTCATGATACTAATCAAAGATAAATACAGTGCTGTGCAAAATTATTAGGAAACCTTGATATGTCTAAAACTAATCTAGTCGCAAATATGCATTTTTTGCATTAGTGTACAAGTAGAAAAGCAATTTTTTGTTTCCAAACATTAATTTGGCAAAGAAATTCAGTGATGAAGAGAATGTTTTCTATGTATTTTTTAAAGAAAGTACCATCTTATTTTATATCTTACTTTTCAAATAAAAACCTGTTTACCTTGTAGCTGTACAGGCCAGTGCATATTAAAACAAAGATTAGAAACCGTTGCTAGTGACCGATGGCATAATGAGTTGACAGAACCAAACTGATTTACTGAAACGTAAATGATTGTAGAAGGAGTTAACAGACCACCACTTTTTAGGAAAAACAAACTAAAAGTTGAGGGTATGGCACGAGTTCCTTTACACTATTCAATCATCTTTATAGTACTAGTTTATGTATAGTAACTTACATTATTTTTTAGCATTTCTGATTTACAGAATTTATTATTTACATATATGCTACTGTGCAAAAGATTCAGGGACATATATGATTGTGTTTTTTGACAGGCTTGTTTTACCTGTGCAACACTTTTGCAGAGTACTCCAAACATCTGTACTGTGCAAAGTCTTAGGCACATGCAAAACAAATCTGGAAACCGACAATGCTTTAAAACATAGTGAGATGAAAAGTTTCTAGATGTAAAACTAATACTATAAATAGCATTGAACCGTTACGACTAGATTGGTGCCTAAGACATTTACAAAGTATCCTATTTAGAATGTTTAAACTTGTTTCAGTTTTTGCAACTGAAATATTGGTTCCTGTTTACAGTAAATGGCTCATGTACAGTAGTCACATTTTACATAACCCTTGCAGTCATGCGGAATGCAAGTTAAGGGTAAATACAAATTACAGCTATTAGATTTCATAATTCTGTCTGGATTCAATTACAAATTACAAGAGCAAATAAAATCTACATTTTGTAATAGGAATTTGGGAAATATTGCAAACCTACTTGAATTCCTGATGTTTCACATTCCTGTATATTATATAATATTCCTGTTTCATTTTGTGAGGTTAACAGTGACATAGTATGTCAGCACTGAGCCCAGAGTTAATGTTAAACTAGAACATTTGGATCCATATACCGGTAACTTAGAAATAGAATGGATAGAAAGGACATTGAAGTGTTTGGTGTGGTCATTAGATTAGTACACAACAGTCCTTTCTATCCATTCTATTTCTATAACCGGTACACTACAACAGTCCAGTGTTGGTTCAACCCTGGGGACTATGCAGTGCAGCAAAGAGGTAGTGACAGTCCATAGAAATTTTGCGCCAACAAACCATTCATAATGCAATACATATGCAAAGATGGATTCATGAACATGCTTCACACATGAATCTATTATGGGTTGGGGAACTTGACAAGAAATGTTCTCGTAACAAACACAATAAGGTATACGGTTGTCAACGATGTGCAGAGATGTGTATGTGCGATTCATGTGAGTGGTTGGAAACAGGTGCCTTTGCTATTTTTACATTTTGAGGTTTGAAGGTTTCTCACGCTGAAAGACATATATGGGCCAAGTGAAATGGTAACACATGCTTAAGTTGTCTTAGAACAACCTTTAGAAAACCTTTCCTAACATTTGCCACCCATGTGAGCATGACGTTTAAACATATATCTCCAAATCACCTGAATCACCTCAGCTGTTGGGTTTTATTATACTTAAAGTGGGAATCTGCAGTTGATTGTGGAACTGAAATAAAAAAGGAGCTAACATAACATTTTAAAATAGTGAAATTGTCATGCAGAATAAATATATTGTCAAGTAAAACCAGGCATCCCCTTTAGACATTATCAAGTAAGATGGTTGGACGTTCTCTCCAGAGAAAATGTAAAGTAAAATGCCTGCTTCCTGGGTTGTTGGTTTTGTCCATGTCCCCAACGGTGTCAAGGCAAGCTAACAGGCACAATTTATGTGTGCAGTGTTGGCTCTTTTTCCCAGAATAGATCAATACTTCTCAGGCACTGACAAGCTGTTATGTTCAAAGCATAAGTGAGACCTGTTCATAATTCTACACTGCTAACGTCCAAGCTTATATTAACACTATCCATCCAAACAATTTAATTTCAACATGCATTTGCTGTTATGGCAAAATGAAGACAACAACATTCACCTGGGTTTATGCTTACCTTTGCAGGTTGTGTTTTGTGTGTCTGTGTGTGCGCGTGTGGGTGTGTATAAAAGCAGTGGATTTTATTGCACATAGATTACTTACAGGGCTCATACTTAAGTTGAGATTTCACAAAAGATGGTCCTTGAAGTGCTTGGAGCGATGCCACTGTAACATCTGTTTACTAAACATATTAAGGAATACAAACAAGGCAGTTTCTCATGGTGTGTAATGTAGTGCAGGCCATCTACAGTGTGTATATACAGTATGTACACATGAAAAAAGGCTCTGTGGCTAATGTCCACCACGCAATTGGAAGGTTTCTCTGTTTGCTCCCTGGAGGCTACCCAAACGTTGGAACCCAAGTGTACATCTGCCCTGCTGACTGTTGTCCAATTCAGTGGTTGTACATGTCCATTAAAACGCTCTATGTTACAAAAACAGTAGAAAATCCCACCCTCTCCTACTTGCCAAGGCTCATGCAAGGCTGATCATGCATGAAATCCTCCATAGAATCTGCGGTCCAAACACAAAGTAGACAGACCTAGGTCCTAAAATACTGGCCCTTAAATGGTGTTTACGTAGTCATATCCAGGTGTAGGATTAGTTGAGGTTATTTCTCAAATGCACAAAATCGCAGATGTAATTGCAATGCTGTGAAAATCCTATGTCACGGCTCCAGCAGTGCAGCAGTAAAAAAGATGCAAACAATTGTAATAGAAAATATGGCAGAAAATAAAACCGCATTTTCTCGTATAGTATATACAGGTCTGTACATGTGAACAGTTGTAATTATGTAATGATTTTGAATGATACTGTATGATGATTAAAGTGAAGTTGAATTGTTCATAGTGTCTTATCCATGCGGGGGAGGGCAGAGTAGCGAGTGGGGCACAACAGAGTTTGATAATGTAGTTGCAACCACACTAGCCAATGATAATGTTGTTGCAACCGCACTAGCCAATGATAATGTAGTTGCAACCGCAACCCAATGAGTAGTTTGCCCAACCGTTATTTGATTACATTTTACAGTTTGCTACCACTGGCATTAGACACGTTTGCCTTGAATTTTGGTTGATATGAACCCTGCAATTGAACAAAGTTCGTTCTTTCCCTCTCAAGCTAATCAATGGAAGGGGAGCAGCTTTTGTGTTTTGGACCGGTACCTAAGATGACAATCCTTTTGGGTCTGGATTAGATCAGAACTCCACGGAGTGAAAGTGACAAGGATTTAGGACTTAGGAAAACTAGCGGATTGGACTGCAGCCACAGAAAGTATAGAAGTTAACAAAGAATCTGATAGAATAGTTCTGATCTCATTTTAAATGGATCCAACTGCCATTTGTAAACATATTACTTTATTACTGGATTCAAACCCACACTGCAGCAGGATTTGAGGCAGCGGATTAGAGCACTGGTCCGTTTCAAGCAACTTGGAACCAATTTTAAGAGAACCAACCAAACAGGAAAACATTTTTTTGTAACAGTTTTTACAACAAATAGCTTTGAATCAAATGGGAATCGTTCACATGGAGGGAATCGCCCATGGAGGGAATGGACACATGAACTGAACAGAAATTAACTCCTTAAGATTATGTGCATGTCTGTTTATGGATTCTTGTGTATTTGTGTTCTATACCAGTGTTGTGCATTGAAGATTTGTGTTAGGTTATTTAAGTGTTGCACTTTCCTTCTGTTCACTTAGAGTATAATCTGTTCTATTTTAAGTAACGCATGGCAGGTGTGTGTTATTACCGATTGCATGCAGCCGGTGTACTCAGTCTGTATTTAGGTTCGGGTGAACAGGAGGAAGGTGCGATTCATTGTTACTATGTCACTGTGTTGATCCGATGGTATTCTGTCATAATGGTAGGCTGATGTCCGGAAGCAACACTGTTTAAATGTAAGTTGTGAAAAGAGTGTTGTTGGAGTATTAATGCCACTGCGAGAGCATAATAAGCTATATAAGTATACTCCCTGTGCACTCGCTTCAACTGCAATACATGTATGTTTCGCGGATTGTCCATTAAAAACAAGCAACAACCATCTACTGCCTGCTTTGTTCTCCCTCCCTCTACACCACACCTAACTGTGACAGTATCTCATTGGAGACTGCACTGTGCCTTTAACATAACACGTTTAAGAATTTTATTTAAACACCCATACAGCAGAAAATGGAAACTCCTATAATGAACTATTGATCAACAGTTAATGTATATGCATTATTTATGTAAAATATGTTCTGGAGTTTTTTCTATACCTCACAATGAGCTATTTAGGTTGTATTGCACACAACTGTATACATTTAATATTGACATTATATATCAACAGTCTCCTATAGAAGCAATTACAGTTCTTCTTTCTGAACCATGTTTTCAATCTAAGGGTAAGATGTATTTTCATAAGGTAAGTAGCATTATTTACAATGAGCATGTACAAATTGCATTATCAGCAGGCCTGTGATACTAAAAAGAGAAGACATACAATACATATTCCCTTCATAAACGTACTCACCAGATCTCTCCAAATTAAAATTATAATTTGACACTATGCATGAACCAAAACAAATATGAATTTACAGTTATAGTGAATAAAACAAGTCTGACGACCGTGCAGATGAGGATGTAATCGATTCTGAAAAGGGACAGGCGCACTGAAATCACAGTGTATTTACACTAATGTGTCGTAAACACTGACATCTTTTGTTGATATGGTAAATATCCCAAGTGGATGGACTTGCTAGAAAAGTGTTGACTACTGGAAAAATAAAGGAGAAAATGCTAACATAACACTTATTAAAAGCAGCAGATGAAGTAAATATTTAAATAAATACTCTGAAGCGCCATCTAATCACTAGACCTTTAGAAGTATATCCAAGGGAAAATATACAATTTGCAATTCCTTTTAAAAGAAGAACAACTTAAACTTTCCTTTGAGCTGAAAGGTTTTGTTTTCAGTTCATAGTTTCTAGCACTACCTGACCCAAATGAAAAATAGAGTCTGTTGGTGTCAATGGATTATAAAACAACTTCTTCAGCATTTTTGCCAAAATCAGTGTCTTGTCTTGTAAGGCCAATCTGGTCTTAGTGTCATGCTGAGCTGGAAATATGACCAGACAGAACTGTAAACGATCAGTCTTTAAAAAGGCCAGTCTAGGAGCTCAATTTACATACACTCACTTTGAGAAGGGAAGCCACTCAGATATCTTTTCGTTGTCTTACTCACCTCTTCCCCTCTTATCTTCTCGTATGTGACTGAGTTATGTGTCAAGGGTCTTCCTCTGCATGGCTCTGTTACAGCAATCCATCCTGTGTAGATGCTCCACCACATTTCTCCACAGTACACGGGGGCTCAAATCGATCTGTAATTCAATTACTACGCAAGATCTAAGCTCACACTCGCTGTGAATACCGTAGCACCCATCAAGCGGGAGCATTTTTCATTGACAAGAATCAATGGGCTCAAGTAAGGATGGAGCAAGACAGAAGGTTTGGATGTTATCATGTTCAGGTTGCAGGAATAAAAGACGTCACATGGTCTTACGTTAAGGGTAGGCCTATGTAGGCCTACTGTTGTTGAGTTTGACCTTCCCTTTAAAGTGCCTTGACCTTCCCTTTAAAGGAGACACATTGTTTAGAATTACACAGAGTAAAAACAAAACTACTTTCTCTTTCAGGGACCACTTTCCAAAAGCTGTAGAACATGTATTTCAATATATTAAAAAATTAGGAAAAATCTGTTTAGGTGGCACAATGATTTCCTACAAAAAGCAGTGCATATTTTGCCATTTCAACAGGAGGACATGATGAGTTGTGCTTCCACAATGTATGTCATTGGGCACGCGCCATCCTGTCTTTAATATAATTTATCCATTTTAGTGTGGGTAACAAAGCACTGCATCATGTAGGACAACATTATGAAATACACATTGTTTTCTCTTATTTTGTAAAGAGAAAGCTACAAATATAGCCTTTAAGACAATTTTGGTAAACACTCACAGGAGTCAAACTGAACTTCCCAGCACCAAAGCATACCAAACTGAGAGCATGTTGACAGCATTGCCTTGGAGTAGCCGGAAATTAGAAAGATTTATTGATTACCGTGTATTGATTGTAACTGGAGATACATGTTCCGATGTCAACCCTCATTCTTATACTTCCCAACTCAATGGAAACACTTAATGGAACAATGCATTACCACAGAGCCATGAGAAAGTAAATCCCTTGAACTGTTTCGTTTTTTGAATCCGACTCATACCTTTTTTCTTAATTACGTCACGATTGGCTATTGACAGATAAAGGAAAATTAGACAATAGCACTGAGAAAATATACTTGCAATTATTTATTGATAAATGTGTCATATTCACTATATGGCCAAAAGTAAGTGATATTTCATACTGAAGAGCTCATTGACTTTAAACGTGGCACTGTCATAGGATGCCACCTTCGCCACAAGTCAGTGTGTGAAATGTCTGCCCTACTAGATCTGCCTTGGTCAACTGTGGGTGCGATTACTATGAAGTGGATGTGTTTAGGAGCAAAAACAGCCAACCCACAAAGTGGTACACTACACAAACTCACATTGCATGGCGGCTGGGTGCTGAAATGCGTACTGCGTAAATATCGCCTATCTTCTTTTGATTCACTCACCAGAGTTCCAAACTTCCTCTGGAAGCAATATCAGCACAATAATTGTGTGTCGGGGGCTTCACAAAATGGGTTTCTATGACCAAGCAGCAGTATGCAAGCCTCACATAAACGTGTCGGCTTGAGGGGTGTAAAGCATCGCCACTGGACTCTGGAGCATGCTCTAGAGTGACGAATCACGCTTCACTATCTGGCAGTCTGATGGAAAATTCTGGGTGTGGCGGATGCCAGGGGACCACTACTTTACATACGGGAATGCATAGTGCCTACTTTAAAGTTTGGTAGAGGAGGGATAATGGTCTGGGTCTGTTTTTCAGGGTTTGGCCTAGGCCCATTTGCTCCAGTGAAGTGTTGTCTTTTTGTTTTATTATTTCCCCCCATTTTCTCCACTCCCAATTGTTCTTGACCAATTTTTCCCCACTAACTCTGCTACGACGGCAGCTCTGCAATCCCCCCCCGACAGTTGCAAGATGGTGAAGGGTGCTCATCTGACCACATGTCGCCAGCCTATTCTTTTTCAAACTTGGCATGCTGCCTCATACTGGAGGACCAGGCAAAGTTGGAGAAGCCATAGTCAGGTTCAAACCACTGACTATCAAGACAGTTTGTCCTGGGAGGCGGCAACTTAGCCAACTACGCCACACGGAACCCTGTGAAGTGTCATCTTAACTTTATTCATGCCCATGGTTTTGAAATAGGATGTCCAACAAGCTCATATGGGCTCAGATGGTCAGGTGTCCAAAGAATTTTGACCATGTAGTGTATTTTTTGGATTGCACTGCATGCAAATACACCCATTGGCAATTACGGACACCTGTTCAACTGCTCGCTAACACAAACATCAGCCAATCACGTGGCAGCAAGTCAATGCATTTAGGGATGTAGACATGTAGACATACACAATATAAGTGAGTACACCCCGTTTGAGAATGTATTAATTTCTCAGTGAACACAAGAACAATTAGCTATAATCTGACAAAACTGAGTTCTGTAAAACATTTGCTTTTATGAAGAACATAACAGGTTGGTCACCAAAATAATTGCGATGAGAAAATAATACATATTATACAACTGAGGTGTTTCAAAAATGAGTACACCCTACAACAAATTCTACTAATCTAATATTTTGTCTGGCCTCCATGATTTTAAGGACATCTCCAACTCTTCTGGACATGGAGTGAACAAGTTGGCAACATACTGTCACGTCTAGCTTTCTCCATTCTTGGAGAATGAGCTCTTTCAGAGCCTTGATGCTGGACGGAGAATGATACTTGACCCGTCTTTTCAGAACTCCCCATAGGTGTTCTATTGGGTTGAGGTCAGGTGACATACTTGGCCACTGAATCACTTTCACCCTGTTCGTCCTCAAAAGGCAGGAGTGGCTTGGATGGATGTTTTGGGTCATTATGATGTTAAAGTGACCCAGGGTGTGGAGAGATGGTAGCGTTCTCTTTCAGTATTTCGCAGTACGTCTGTGAATTCATGATTCCGTCAATGCAGTTCAAACTATTCTCATTTGCAACCAATAAACCAGAGTTGCTGGAATATTTTATTGTATAGGATCCCATGGAATGGATTGATTCAGAAGAGAGATAGATGATTTTCTGAGACATCTTTTGGGGTGTACTCATTATACATACATACAGTATATATAAAATGTCCTTATAGTACAATAGCTTTGGCAGAAACCTTTGGCGTTTTATGTAAGCCACCGTTCCTTACAGAACTGCTCTAACTGTGTAATATTTGATGTCTTTATGAATGCACTGCCAAATTCACGTCCCCCTCAGCATTTCTATAGGATTAAGATCTGGGCTTTGACTCTGCCATTTAATATCCCTTTAGCCATTCTGTTGTGGATTTCCTTGAGTGTGGATCATATCCTGTTATGAGATACATCTTCAGTTGTGCATATATGTTTTAAGCAATGGCATCACATCTCCCTTACTTTAGGGCTCCTGCTTCTTGTGAAAAAGGCATTCTCTTGCACACTGAACAAAAATATAAGTGCAACAAGCCCGACGTTTTTATGATTTTGTCAAGTGGTTGGATTATCTTGATAGAGAAATGCTCACAAATGAGAATGTAAACAAATGTGTGCACAAACTCTGAGAGAAATGCTGGTGCATATGGAGATTGTCTGAGATGTATTATTTTAACTCGTGAAACATGGGACAAACAATGTTGTGTTTCTATTTTTGTTCAGTATGTAGTATTGATGGCTGAATCCAGGCCTATAGAAACATGTTTCAGTTAAGCATTCACATTTATTTGTTGTTTTAGAGCAGACGCTTATTCCTTCCTGACTTCCCATCTAGGCTACGTTAATGCTGCCTCTTTCTGATACTTTGAAATTATCATAGCAAGAGATGCCAGTAAGTTCACTGATGTTACCTCAGTGGATCTTAGTGATGTCTTTGAGTGAGCGCTTTGGCTGAACTTGGTTGGACAGGCTGTCCTATATAGATTGCCAGCCGTCTGGAATTTGTAGATTATCTGTCAGATAGCAGAATGAAGGAATTTAAGTTGCTTGAAAATGTTTCTGTAGCCACCCCCTGAGTCATGGATTTTAAAATGTTTCTCCTGCAGGCTCCACATACCAGTCATTCTGTTATTTTAAATAACAACTGTTATTTTACTTAACTCACTTGCATTGTTTTTTTTGCACCTTTTTCTAATATTAGCCATTTGATTACACATTTATGGGTGAATAATAATATTTCCTTGTTTTTATTTTAAATGAATTCATACTCACAGTTTTTTTTGCTCAGTGTTAAAGGCCTTGGTTTACTCGCCGGCCTGTCATGCTCCAATGTGACGTAGATCTCGGTGGCACGCCAGGATTTTTTCAGTGCGCAACCAGAGGTTGTGCACCACACAATTTTTTTCAGCGGCGCACGACAAAGCAGAAACAGGCTTGGTCCAACAAAGTAGGTCATCGAATCGTTGTGCAGACATTCTGAACTATTCAAAATGCTTCTCTTTGTCTATCATTCTAATTTGTTTCACGAGGATATTGAACTCACCATATTTATGTCTGGCGTTATTCAAAAGACAAACATTCCACCTTCTTTTTCTTTGTTTCTTTGCCAGCAGGCTCAAAAGAAGCTGTTCTTCCTCATCCATTGAATCCAATATCATATTAGCCACTGTTGACATTGATGTCAATGCTGCTGCCAGTTCTGCCATCGTTTACCTTTTTCTTCTTCTTCTAGTCCGGTAGAAATATCAAACTCGGTAGCCTTTCCTCAGTTGCGACACCTCTGTTCAGGAGAAGACTGCAACTAGTGTCGCGACCACCACGCACAAGTATAAATAGTTACGGCGCTCCCGTGACTTCACATTATCTTGCGACAGGTCGGCAATGGCGGGTATATACCGAGGCCTTAAGGCCTCCTTACATGAGACATGGAAGCAGGGCCGGCCCCAGGCATAAGCGAACTTAGTGGTGCACAGCCCCCAATCGAGTGCACAGCTGACTCCGCATGGTAGTAGGGGGCCCCCAAATTCTGCTTAAGGCCCCCAAAAGGCTCGGGCCAGCACTGTGCGGAAGAGTAGCATTTCGCCCATTCAATTCAATGAATGACATGGCTGCGCTCTCCTAAACCACTGCGCCCAGCAAAGATATGCGCACCTCTTCAAAGGAATGCGGAGTTGCTGCGGTCGACGTTCAAAAATTTGAACTTTGGCCCAGAAACCGCTGACTTTGTGAAGCGCCACCAATCGTATAAGAGTTTAAAGTTATCATATTTTATTAATTTTTTATTTAACCAGGTAAGCACATTGAGAACAGATTCTCATTTGAAACGGCATCCTGGTCAAGATAAAAGCGTTGAGGTGCAGAAAGACATACAAGTTACACATACATTACAAGTCAAAGTACGGAGTAAAAATAATAAAAACTGGAATACAGTGTGCAGATCTTCAGATTAAACAAGAATGAAAAAAAGGTACACACGAATTACACAATTTACACATGAATTACACAAGAATAAAAATAAAACAAAAATAAAAATAATTCTCTGAAAGATGAGGAGCAATTTTTTTTCTGTTCTAGTTTCTACAACGATACCTTGCGCAGTACCTTGCGTGGAGCGCAGCTGATACCGTGTCCTATATGCAGAAGCCTTGAAGCTGTTGTTTTTTTAGTTGAGTTATGTCCGATGCACATTCTACCCAAAAGAATAATTAGAATTTTGGGCCAGAAGCCACTGACCTCTTGAAACGCATTCAATCAGATTACAGTTTGTGTTTACATCGTTCTATAGGCCAAAATAGAGAAGGAATTGATTTGTGTGTATTTGAGTTTCTACAACGATGCCTTGTGCCTAGTCTCGCTAGCCAGACGGCTACTTCCACAACCTATGAATGGCTACAGTGTAGATGTCTGGACAACTTTGCGTGAAAGTTTTAGCACAGGTGAGGTACCACCTGGAAGTGGAGGTGACGTCACTACCTTTCCGCTATTTATTCTTAAAATGCTTAAGCGCAATTCCTGCCAAAGTTTATGCCCCACCTACTCAAACTCATGATTGGTTGTAAAAGATGTTCATCTGAAGACAACACTCACCGAAAATAAAATTCTCCACTTCCGAATGTGCAAAATAAACACTCGTTACTTCACGCGTACTACACGGTATGAGAATTTTATCATTTACATAAGGTACCCTGCTCAGGACGATTACATACCACACATTTACGTGAATGTGTGGTATGTAATCGTCCTGAGCAGGGGACCTTATGTAAATGATATAATTCTCATACCGTGTAGTACGCATGAAGTAATGAGTGTTTGTTACTTTGTCGTTTTCAGATTCATTGGGCATCACTGTCGCCTGCTTATTTAAATAGCCGACTTCATCTCCCTGCATTTGGTCTCCATTCTCTCCACCAACAAGATTTATGACACCCACTGTATTTTTGTTTTGTTTACATCCCTGTAAGCAAATATTGTAAGAAAATAGCTACCATTAGTTTTTCGATTTTGTCTTCCATTTTTTGAAACATGATATTTCAATGGAACATCAATTGATGGAACCAAAGTCATCTGTTCAGAGCACATTATACTGTGTAACAGCCGCGGTCGGTGGATCTTAATTGGGGAGGACGGGCTCGTATTACGCTCAGAACCGGAGTGAATGGAATGTGTGCAAATCAAAAAAACAATTGGTTTTGTTCGTTGCGCACCATTCCATTCACTCCGGTTCCGAGCGTAATACGAGCCCGTCCTCCCCAATTAAGATCCACCGACCGCGGCTGCTGTGTAACTACATACACAAATTCCATTGATTGATCATTCCAAAGAAATTCGCCAATCACTCGCCGCGCTATGAATGGCGCAATCATCCCCATCGCAAATAATGTATACACACTGTCATTTAAATTAATTGAGCCATCGCCCCCAATGCGAATAGTGTGTATGTATTCTGTATTCATGGTCCACTGCACCTGCGCAACACATTGGCTACAGTCTCTTTCATTTATTCATGATGTCATCAAAAAACCTTTATTGGCTTGCTTCAGGGATTTGACATTTGCGCGTAATGAAACTGACTGACATTTGCGCATAATGAAGCTGATTGGTGTTTTTATGTTTCCGGTTTTTCTTGATTATTCAGTTCCGTACAATGTTTTCAAGGCTTTTTCTATCCCACAGAAGGCCTAGGTCCAACATTCACGGTTCGCCACTGTTACCAATTGACCAAAAGTGGTAACAGGGCCTAAAAATGAACAAACAAATATTTAATGGTATTACTTATGTATAAGAGTCAAAATCATTATTATCGCAGTGTCTCTACATTGACATGCACAATAACAATCTTGAATGTTTCCCAATGACACAGTGCCTAGTCATTTTGCACCTCTCCCTGCATGTCACAGGTGTGGAGCCTACAGCAGATTCCTGTGATGTTACAACAGAGCATATTGAGCACTAAGCACTGTGTGTAATGTAGAACCTAGAATAAGGAGAGCTCCAGGACAGATTTCCAATGACTGCATGCCTTCCCAGAATGACAGTGATGGAATTCATTAATCATTACCAGCCTTCAGGCGTGTGACCCACACCGATGTGCATGGCATTGCAGTCTGTTTGAGTGAGAGCCCCTGTTTCAAATGTGAATGTTATGATTAGTGACATGCAAGAAGAAAGAGAACTGCTTAGTAAAATTCTCTCCTCTGATGTCTATTTTCAATCTGGGAATGGGGACTTTTTATCCTTAAGGCTTTTATGATTAACGTGTCTGTCTGTAGTTGTGTTAACTTACTCTGTTACAGCTAAATGTAAGGTATAGGCTTACTTTTCAAAGCATTTATACAACCATAGTGGTAGAAGTGGTGAAAACAATGATTTTCATATTTATATATTTATTTTTGAGTTGGTGAGAAATAAATGTTGTTTGTAGTTGATATTACCACTTGTAAGAATACCGTTAGTTTTTATCCAAAGTAATTAGCATCTGAAAACAACCCGTATGTCGATAAAGAAAATAATCATTTATTTATGTGGCATCTCAAACAGACTGAATGCCTCTAATGATCTCTTTTTCCACTCAAGTGGTGCGAACGACTTGGGAAATGGTGACGATTGTCACAACAACTTTGATGCATTTCTCCTCCTACGTTTGGGGAAGAAGTTGTCACTCGTGACCTTATTTCACACTACAAAGTGACTATGGCTTTTTAGTCTGGAAATAGTATGCAATCCTAAAATTGTCCTTTTCCTCAGATGGCAAATATATTTTCTTTGTGGGGAAAAAGGCTGTTTACAGTTGAAACAATTCATTTTGCATTTAATGGCCTAAAGACAGAAGAGGGTCACTGCTCAACACATTCTCATGGCAATACGTGGGTAACCATACGTAATGGAAATTTCGCCGCATTACGTATGCAGATTTACGATAGGGCAAATCAAAATGTGAGTTTTTTTACGTATCGAATCGCTATTCTACCTTAACATTTCCAAGAATAGACCAATCATTTACAATTTAAAGGATTTGGGGAACGTTTATTTTAGGGATAATACGCTAGGTAAGTGAGGTTAAGGTTAGGGTAAGGTGATGTTAAGTTTATGGTAAGGACTTTTTTTACATTTCGTAAATGTACGAGGCTTACATTGTCCTGCCTCCGGAAATGTACACGTGTACAAATGTTTTGTACGATTTAGAATGCACTGCTATATGGGCAATCTGGGGTCAAATCCCTAGATATCTGATTACATATATTTGGCAAAGCCATAGGGCTGATTAACTGACATTTAATGAATGACTGGTGCACCACATTCCACATTTTCAGACAATGCTGTGTCTGGCTGTTTTAGCATCCTCATTTTGCCCCTGGGTAATACTACTGAGAGAGTACAGTCAACATGATAAATCTGAACTGATGCTGCTCCAATGCTATAAGTGCTTAACACAGCAATATGCTGGTCCCAGCTGGAACAGTCCACACCTGGAATTGGATGGTGTGGCCTGGACGCTAACAGTGCCTGTGCTGGTGTCGATAGGACTATGTATAGCTACTCTAGCAACCAGTCTTAGCAGAGACTGAACACTGGGTGGTTGTATTTTGAATGATTTGCTAACTAGAATACATTTAGGTCACTGTTTGGGATGTTGTCAAAGATGGACAGGTCAACCGACCAATGGGAAATTGATTCCGAGAGTAACTTTAAAAACAATTGTGTAAGTTTGTGCATTTGTTTCTCATCCAACAAACAAAAACGAATGCTGATTCAAAGGGGGTGTGGCTAATTTCAGAACGCTTCCGTTGTTGGAAAAATAAGTGTTTGCGATTAGGGGAAATGTGCAGAGAAGGATATCCACTAGTTTAACATCAAATTAACATCTCCTCGACGACGACACCACTCACAGGATAGTGGTGGATAAATAATGGAGGACAGACTTGAAAAAAAAAAACTGCATACACAACCTGGGCTCTCACGGTCGCATGGCAATCAAACAAACTGATTGAAGATAGATAATCGGGGCCGCCTCACCTAACAAAACAAACACATGTACAATGTGAGGCACAATCCTTGATATCTGCCCTCAAACAACACTAAAGCCCACTTATCTGTGCTGGATGTCGGTCTATAGTTTACATTACATTACACATAATGGGTTTTGCATTAGAGCTTGAGCCTTTACGCAAACTGCCATTCTCAGGGGCCAGGTCGAATGCAAATGCCAGGGACAGGTACACGGATCAGGTGAATGAATCAGAACAGTGGATCAGCAACACGTTCACGCATCAGGAGGAACAATCTGACTCAAGAACAAGGTGACACCTGAGCCGGGGTCAATGACGGCCATTAGAAATCAGCAGAGGATTAATGGAATGGGTTTACATTGAATGACGTCCTACAGGGGTTATGGGACATTGTTTGCAGGAGCCAATGACATTTTTGACAGCCCGATGAATCACATTTCTTTTACGTCTACCATTGAGTTGAAAAAAAAGAATAACAGACGACTTAGCCTCAGTCATATGACAGGTCACAGCGATGGTCCCTGCTAAGTCCTGCAAAACATGACATTTAACAATATGGCCACACAGCACGCTTGGCTCAACCATTACGCTGAAGTTATTTTGAAGGCAATTTTTCTGTGGTAGTTGGAACACGTTCACATGTCTGCTCAACTGAAACCAGGCCTTGTCTTCAGGTAGGGTGAGGACGAACTGATGCACATAGATCGTGCAGGCTTATTACATAAATTACAACATTTTTACATTTTCATTTAAGTAATTTAAAAGATGTGCTAACTCGCAGTGTAGCTAACTCACAGAGTAAAAGCTAGAAAAAAGGAATTTTCCATGACACTAGTAAGACACTGGTGTACATTCTTGGTAATCTATGTTATGTTCCACATTGTGGGAGATGAAAGTCTCTAGGAATTGAAACTAATTATCAGAGCCAGCAGCTGAGCCCTCAATCTCACGGTGGGGAGGGGGGGGGCGAACTCATGGACACCATCAGACGATCAGAGGTGATGTCATCTGAGGACGTGAGTAGCTGACAGTGACAGGTGCATGGTTGTAAGTACAGTCCACAGGGTGGTAAAGGGGTAAACGGTGGTGATGATTCAAGGGCCCTAAGAGGGAGAAGGCCCTATAAAGGCCCCTGGAATATAATGGTAAATGGACTGCATTTATATAGCACATTTTTCTGACCAACCATGGCCACCAAAGCGCTTTACAGAGCCTCACATTCACACATTCATTCACTCATTCATACACCGACGGCGGTGTCAGCCGTGCAAGGCGCCAGCCAGCACGTCGGGAGCAACTGGGGTTAGGTGTCTTGCTCATGGACACCTCGACACTTGGTCAGGAGGACCCGGAGATCGAACCACCAACCTTTCGGTTGCTAGACAACCTACTTGACCATATTTGATGGGGCACCACTGCTGCCCCATCAAATATATGTATGATTTAACATACCGGTCGGGCCCATGCATGTGTATGGGGCCCAGATGTCCTGGCTATGCCCCTGGGTACAGTTGTTGGTGAACAGTGAGTGGAGGAGTGGTATCAGCCTGCATCTTTGTGGCACTCCGATGCTTAGGATACAGAGTTCACCTTTATGTGTTGCGTCCATAGAAATTGAATGATTAGAAGTGCCATTCCAATGCAAATCAATGTAGCAGAATGGTCAGAGCAGCAGCCATTTTTACGTGTACCATTCCATTGCAAAGATCTAGCGGCCTACTTGCTCATTAAAACGATTTGTGTGTTGTTACCTTGACAACTAACGACAGTCGCCACTTTTTTGTGTATTAATCGAATGACCAATTAAAACAGTTTAATAAGGCTTCTATAGATTTAATTTCTATGGTTGCGTCCTATACATTCAGCTAGGAAACCTTGACTTTGCAGAGATAAAGTCGAGATATATCAAGTTTTATTAATTTAATTAGTCTTTTCTAATCTCTTACCTTGCCAATGTTAATAGATCATTAAGAGAGCTTGGAAGTTCTCCTTAAAAATATTTATTGATTAAGATGTTTTTCAGGTTTTCTTTTCACAATTTTACTTTACCAGGGCTGCTGATAATTATGAAAGACAATATTGCCATATGTGTACGATATTGAGTACTGCAAGTTATAGCGTTCTGCACTACATTCTGGATAATTGAAATGCACTGTTTCTGTAATGATATCCATCACATACAGAGAATACTTGCTTCTGGCAGAGAATAATAGTGTAGCAAACACACACACAAAATACTGTCCTAGTTGTGACTATACCCCATACAGATACAGCCAGATGTTGGCTACCAGACAGTAAATGCTGCAGCCTTTGGGGAAGAGCAACTATTGACATATTTTATCTACGCTCTCATGGTTAAGAGAGCTTGGGAATAAACAATCAAACCTAGAATATGGTTAGTATTCATGTCAATGTCTCGCCCCATTCATATACTACCTAACAATGTTTTTTCATCAGATTGGATGGGCATTATGTTCTGATGTAAGTGCAACAGATCCATAGTCTCCTGAAACCAAATGATTCTGAATGCTTTCCGGAGTAGGTTCAATGTGGGAGGCTATTCAATGGAGCTAACTGCAAAGATATAATATCAATACCGAAGCAGGAAGGAAAATCTAAAAGATATTATCAGTATACTAAAGCATACCTATAAATTCAAATAACATATTTTATATTGAAGATTTACTTCTGTAGTATATCTTCATAATAACGTAAAAACATTTAGTGTACACTCTAACACTTATTAAAGTGTATCCCCCCCAAAACAATCTTAAGTATACTATGGATGCACTTGTATGATTCAGTTCAATACAACAATTAAACATACTTAAAACATATTGTTTTTAGGACTTATGTTATACTATAAATACAAATTTTAAACTTCAACACCACACTCACATTAAAATATTAATTATAGTATGTAAAGTGTCTCTTTTTCTCTCCCTACATACTGTACGTGTCTCCTTTGCCTCCCGACTGTTCCCGACAGTCCTACCAATAAAAGATAATAAAAAATGCCCCCATAACAATATTTTTCAATTATGCAAAGTGTATTCAACAGTATTTATTTAGCTCTTTATTGAAATATACAAGAAATACAGTTAAGCACAAAGTGTCCCAAATTAAAAACTTTCAAAGGATAATATACACTTACCTAAAGGATTATTAGGAACAGCATACTAATACTGTGTTTTCAACAAGGTGCTGAAAGCATTCTTTAGAAATGTTGGCCCATATTGATAGGATAGCATCTTGCAGTTGATGGAGATATGTGGGATGCACATCCAGGGCACGAAGCTCCTGTTCCACCACATCCCAAAGATGCTCTAATGGGTTGAGATCTGGTGACTGTGGGGGCCATTTCAGTACAGTGAACTCATTGTCATGTTCAAGAAACCAATTTGAAATGATTCGAGCTTTGTGACATGGTGCATTATCCTGCTGGAAGTAGCCATCAGAGGATGGGTACATGGTGGCCATAAAGAGATGGACATGGTCAGAAACAATGCTCAGGTAGGCCGTGGCATTTAAACAATGCCCAATTGGCACTAAGAGGCCTAAAGTGTGCCAAGAAAACATCCCCCAAACCATTACACCACCACCATCAGCCTGCACAGTGGTAACAAGGCATGATGGATCCATGTTCTCATTCTGTTTACGCCTAATTCTGACTTTACCATCTGAATGTCTCAACAGAAATTGAGACTCATCAGACCAGGCAACATTTTTCCAGTCTTCAACTGTCCAATTTTGGTTAGCTCTTGCAAATTGTAGCCTCTTTTTCCTATTTGTAGTGGAGATGAGTGGTAACCGGTGGGGTCTTCTGCTGTTGTAGCCCATCTGCCTCAAGGTTGTGTGTGTTGTGGCTTCACAAATGCTTTGCTGCATACCTCGGTTGTAATGAGTGGTTGTTTCAGTCAAAGTTGCCCTTCTATCAGCTTGAAGCAGTCGGCCCATTCTTCTCTGACCTCTAGCATCAACAAGGCATTTTTGCCCACAGGACTGCCGCATACTGGATGTTTTTCCCTTTTCACACCATTCTTTGTAAACCCTAGAAATGGTTGTGCGTGAAAATCCCAGTAACTGAGCAGATTGTGAAATACTCAGACCAGCCCGTCTGGCACCAACAACCAGGCCACGCTCAAAATCGCTTAAATCACCTTTCTTTCCCATTCTGACATTCAGTTTGGAGTTCAGGAGATTGTCTTGAACAGGACCACACCCCTAAATGCATTGAAGCAACTGCCATGTGATTGGTTGAGTAGATAATTGCATTAATCAGAAATTGAATGGGTGTTCCTAATAATCCTTTAGGTGAGTGTATATTATTAATATAATAAAATGCTAATGTTATGCTATTAATGTTGAATTTAAATATGTTATATATATTTATCATAGACATATTTAATATATTAAATGACTATGATAAATATATATTGAGAAAACTGCCATTCTAATGCATAGAGACGTTTATCAGCTTCAGGATGAAATGGTACCAGAGGAGAGGTAGAGAAAAGCATGTGAGACTTCTGTCCAACTGTAAGGCTGAAAAATGTGGCATGGGCGAGTCAATATTGATTTTCTCTCTTGCCCTCAGTTCAGTTTTGAAGGGAGAAGCCTCTGCATCCATGTGAATAGCCGTGTTTGGTTTCTAAGTGAATCTTCCCCATGTCTCACAGGACATGTTTTTTCTTGACTGCTGCTCAGACACACACGCACATACAGTACATGCATACACAAATGCCAAAATATAATGTCTCACAGAGAGATGTCATTTCGAAACCCATGTTCGCGACAACTTTTCACTTGTCATTATCCCCAATAAAGACAGAGTTTTCTGTGCACCTTCTTGTTGGAACTCATGCTGTCCAAGGTCTGTCATAGCTGTCACTATAACTCCCCACATCAGTGATGCATGCTGGTGACAGTGCCCAGATGCAGGAGATTGGAGGCAGTGTGAGATACCCTAATGACAGCCTGTCAAACTGCTAGCTGTCTCCTAGCCCTCTATAGCAACGGGCTTAGCACCCTTTTCCCCCTATGAACCGAATACCCAGTCCAAGTAGACCACGTTTTTTATAAGAAAACAAGAAAACGAACTGAAGTAAATTGTGAGACGTTCTCAGCACTATCTGTGGCTTAGCCAATCAAAGGGGTTGTAACATTGCATTCGCTCTTGGCAATTCAGATTCAATGCATTCAACTGTCGATAACTGGGAACAGCTTGGGACTGGGTCATGCCCGTAGAAATAGAATGAATAGAAAGGCCATTGATTTAAATTGGAATGGCATTTCTATGTATTCCATTTCGATGGTTGTGCCACTGAAACATGCAATTATCAGTAGTCTAAAACTTGAGTCCATTAATATTTGCACCTTGTCTTTGCTCATTTATGCCCCAGTGCCTTTATCACGCCCCTTGGAGTAATTTGCACATATTCATCTGCACATTAATCCTTCTGTACACTTTTGCACAGTATCATTTGCACAGCTATGCTCAATATGTAACCTATTCCATTGTTATTTCCCTGCAACTTTGCATTTCGATTGATCTACCTCTCAAATTTAGACCTAATTTGCACAAATTGTGTTTGTACTTCCTACCCCTAGAAATGGAATGACTAGAAGTGCCATTCCAATGCAAATATATGTAGCAGAATGGTCAGAGCGCCAGACATTTTTACGAATTTACCATTACATTGCAAAGCTCTCGCAGCCTACTTCCGCATTAAACCGATTTGCATGTTGTTACCGTGACAACTAACGACAGTCGCCATTTTTGTGTTTACTAATCGAATGACCAAGCAAAACCATTTAATAAGGCTTCTATAGATTTAATTTCTATGTTCCTACTGTATACTCTGTATACGAGTGTTCTGCCGTCTGTTTTTGTACCTTTGTGTAATTCATGTGTAACTTAATGTTGTCCTGCACATTGTGCTTCATCTTGGTCAGGACGCCAGTGCAACTTGTTAAAAGGTCGAATATAAAAGACATAGAAATTGATCAAACTAATTTAACAAAAGACATAGCAATTCATAGTGCTGCTTGTCATTTTTTACTAAGCCGAAGTACACTACGAGGTCGTTGCTGTAAATAAGAAATTGTTCTTAGTCAACTTACCTGGTTAAATAAAGGTAAAAAATAAAATAAAAATACAAAAAATAAAGATCCCTCTGTAAGGATACATGATTATGCCCTAGGAAATATGAGAATATCTATCTGTATAATATCGACAGCAAGTTTGCCCAGTCATTTTCTCAACATTCATTACTCATATATTTTCTCGGTTTAGTTTGATTAAATCCACAGCTGCATGGAAAATGCAATCAATTTTGTCTGTGGTCCTTAGTTCCTGTAATTAGGTCTTAGCCAATCTTTTCAGCAGACTCTATTCATTAACTCAGTGTATTATTCAACTTGTGCTGCTCTACAATTGTTGATAACATGATGATATGGCCTGTACAATGAACCTACTTTATGTAACATATTTAACTACGCTTTCTGGAGTGAACTGTAGTCCTCTCCTGCTCAGTTCAATGTGTAAGTCACTTAGAAAACACTATTACATTGTTATGGGCATACATTTTCATATTTTTATTACAGGCTCCCAGTGGGATTCAAACCAAGAACCCTGACATTTCAATCATCATACCAGGTAACCAGGTGACCACTGTACTTCAAAGATGGTAGGTTTGATTCCCGGGAACAACATGTATGTAAAATATAATTGTGCAAAACTGTAAATGAATATGTGCTGAATCCAATGCAGTGGCTTATGTAGTTATTAGGTCAAGTTTCAAGATTTGTTTATTTGTTCCATGTAGAGGAAACACAGGCGTGGGAATGTCAGATGGCTCAGTGGTTAGGGGGTCAGACTTGTAGTCGGAAGGTTTCCGGTTCTATTCCCGACTGTGCCAAATTCACCATTTAGAAATGATACCACTTTCATATAATATAGTGTAGCTATTTGAGGACACCATGAGTATTGACACAATTGACTTGAAAGTTGTTGGTATTTCATCACAAAGTTTAAGCCTTCAAATTTTCCAAATTTACTGTAGCATTTGAACTGTCCAAGGGCGTAGGAACAGTGGAGGACAGGTGGCACATGTCCCCCCAATGTTACAGACAGGCAATGTGGTCTCCCCCAATAACAAGAACAATTTGTGAAAAATATATGATGTCCCCCCAATATCAAACTTGTTCCTACGCCATTTGAAAAAGCTACATTGAAAACATGAAATAATGTCTAAAGCATTAGATTAGTCTGTTATAATAACATCTGCACTGGCAATTTAAAAAACTCAGAAATAAGATTAATTGGTAGTAGTACATTTACAGTGAGTTACTTTTAGAGGGTTACATCATCTAAAATAAAACTATTTAAAGGCCCACATAGGAAAAATATATTTTAATTAATACTTACTATGGTTTGGTAATACATTGTTTGTACAACCTGCTGTATATAGTTTTTCTACGAGTAAACTTTTACATTAAAATTCAGCTCCAATTAAGTGCGACCAAATGTTTTGTAATATTTCCTGGGAGACATAAAAGCACCATTGCTCTACCAAAATGGCTGAAACATGTGGAGTTTTCTGGGATGACATCCAGAACTTAAAGCACAGCCCTTATCAGCAAAATATAATGCATGGTTTATTTATCAGACATTGCAGGGACATTTTTAGGAATAATCTTAGTTACATGAGAAAAACAGCTGTGAGGCAGCTTGACTGGAGTGCACTGGCAGTTGACAGTCGTATATATATACCCCAGAGATGGGGGGAGGGGAGAGAGAGAGAGGGGGGGGGGGATGCTTAGTGTTATAATTAAAGATTTGAGCTTAGAAATACACATCAGAATTTAATGTCATGATATGCATATTATATATATGGATATAAATGGGGTCTATTCAGTAATGGAATTCAATGTATCATGTGTCAATCTGTTCAAAGGTTTGAGAAGACCAAAGAAGGAAAAGCTAGCAAGATAGCAAGTTGCTTAAATGATGGGACTGTGAGACTGGTTTGGGAAATCAAATATTAATTGGTAAATCCATTATTAACTTGTCAATGCTAAATATTTAGATTAATTTTCTGACAACTTCATATTCACTCGGGAAACAAGTTGTATGAAGCTTTTCGAAACAAGTTGTATGAAGCTTTTCATTCGATACACAAGTGCACTGACGGCTAACTGAACATTCACTGGGGAAAGAGACTGTATAGCAGTAAAGCAGTGGCAGACAGACAGAAGACGTGTGGAATGGTGTTCTGGAGACAGACATTACTCACTAGTTAGACCAAACACTAACAGTCGTTAGTGAGGCTCACAGACAGTCTACACACACTTGCTACAAATGTTGTGTCCTTCAAGGCAATCACGGAAGCAGCAAAAACATCACACACAAAATCAATTAGTAAAATGTAAAGGTAGCACTAACGTCTGTATTATTAAGGGTGTTATGAATGATACAGGAACATGCATCTTTCATAATCGTGAAAGTCAAGTCTTACAGATGTGGTGTCGTGATCTCTATTAGAACATTCAAACCCACAATAACCCCAATTATGACCCCAAATCTGCCTCCTGTGGCAACCTCAGAGATTGGACGTATTCAGTTGAGGGTTGAATCACTTCCTGTATTTCTATCCAATCACAAGAAGGTTACATAGAGGTGAAATAAACCTGCCTGAAGGAAATCCTTGGCCTACATTTTTACATTTCATTTAGAGGGAGCTGGACGTGGCGATTAGGGCGATTTACATGAAGCCCTAAGGAAAGAGGGACAATTTTCTATGAGAGAGTAACAGGTAGTGAAATAGAACCAATGTGTTACATTTTGGGCTATTTCACCTAATCGCTATGAAATGTTTCTTATTAAGCTACTTTGAAAACACACAAAGCGTCTTTATAATGCCGTCCTTGAAAGTATATTTTTAAATCATCAGTCTATTTTTAGGAAGTCACTGTGTGTTTGTTAAATGAAAATAACTCAAATATATTGTGCCCTACGTAAACAGAGAAAGTGAATAATATTTTCTTCTTCTGGCTCTATACTTCAAAGGCTCTTTACATGTACATTTTTTGTCATTTAGCTCTTATCCAGAGTGACTCACAGTGAGTGCATACATTTAAGAGAAACTAGGTGAAACAACCACAACTCAGTAGTAAGAGCATTCAATATTTGAAACAGTGAATGGGCAAAAGTCAGTGCTGGAAAAAGGATCATAGTAATTAACCTAAAACATTATTTAAAGACAACAGACAACAGAGGTGGTGAACTAATTTAAGTAATCTTTGAAGAAGAAGGGTTTCAGAAGTTTCCTGAAGATGGGTAGAGACTACGCTGTTCTAGCCTCCAGTGGAAGCTGGTTCCATCATTGAGGAGCCAGGACGGAGAAGAGTTTTGACTCGGTGGATCGGCAGCTGACTAACCGAAGGTGTGGAACGGCTAAGAGTCCAGGGGTGGCAGAACGAAGATCCAATAAAAAAGAACCTGCTGTGTTCTGGAAAAAGGCATGTTGAATGAAGAATTTTAAGAAGTATCAGAGGGATACCAAGAAGTAAAACGCGGCGAGACAAGAAACTAGCACCTGAACTGTGAAACGTTTTCACTAGTAGTGTTAAGGGTCGCCCACGGCTGCCAGTGCCGCTGAAACAGACATACGTGTCTTTATTGATGATCAGATTTGTCAGAAGTACAAGGAAAAGTACTTTTTCTGGGTGCAGCTGAGTTCACAAATTTTGGGAAGTTCCTAATTGAGACCAAAATGACTTGTAAAGACAGTTCATAACTAATCAGTGATCTATTAAAATTAATACAAAGCATAAAACAAAGATTAATTGTGGTCAATAAGTAGTAACAAACTCCCAAACTCTCACAGAGACAGGTTGGCTTTGCAAGCAAATGTTTTTAAAGAAAACTAAAGCATTTTAGGATGACAGACTTTCAGCATTCGTGTTGCTATGCAGCTGAATCTTTTGACTTGATTTCATGGGTTTCAGGTAAAAAAAAGATGGGGTCTCCGCAGGGCCTCCTGAAAATATAATTCAAATTTCAAGGCATATTAAGCCATTGCTATGGCTGTGAGGCTTCCATGCCGACAGTCTTTGCTCCGTCTGTCTCCACGTGTCACTCCTCAACTCCCTAAACCTATATCATTTCATGGCACTCAAAAAAGTACTGCTAACTCAAGGGAGCCGGATCCCAGTTTACGTGGTGCCAATCTCTGGGCTGTGGACCACAGTGATATGACAATGTCACATCGGCTTTAGTGGTGCATAACTACACTGTGGCTGACACAACTTGGAATCGTGTGTTTCGTGTGCATAAAGAAGCCCTCTGCTCCGCTTGTGAGTCAGCGTTTCGTCAAAAAGTGAGAGACAATATGCTTGACAGAATACATGTCATTAACCTAGTAGTGACAGCAACAATGTTTCAGCTAACCACATGATCAAATGCTCTTAGTGTAGGCCTTAATTAATTCACAGCGTAAAGGCCTAGCCGTTATGATAACGGATTCAAATAAAATGTTTTGTAGATGCTTTAAATTCAGGGCTTCACTTGTTTACATGGTAAAAGGTGTCAGCCAAACCTAATTTTGCATTCCTGTGAAATAACTTGTGTTCGACCCACGGGTGGTTTACAATGCAAGATTGACAATGATGTTTGTTCGCCATCGTAATATATAGTGTTGTACGATACTTTTTATAGTAATCTGAAGAAGTAAGAGAAATTCAGAGGAGAAGCACAGATACATTAGCAGAATATCTTGCCTGCTATAGCCTAGGAGACTTCATTAATGAGTGAAGGCATCAACAGTTTGTCAAGCAGATAAACACAATTAAACAAACACATAAACAACTGTTTGTCAAACAGATAAACATCATTAAAAAATAAACAAACCGATTAGTATAATTTACAGGAAATTGTATTTTTAAATAAGACTTGTAACTGGCCTGCCAGTCTCCAGTATTCCAATATATTTTTATATTCTAATCAAAGCACACAACATTGATTTCAATCCACATGTTTTCTCACCAATATCTTCTTCCGAGGGTTAAATGGAACCTTCCGGGAATGTCTCATTGAGTAAAAGGTATATTTTTTTCGTTAAGTCAATGACATCACGGGTAGCTGCCACACAAAAGAGAACAGAAATTGTTTTAAATACATTAGGGACTTTCGACTGCGGGGAGAATTGAGGTGCGACAATCGAAATGTCAATTCTCATTTATGGCCGATGACCTCTGGGAAGCCTCCATTACGAAGCTTGTTTCACAGGCTACATTGCAAACTAGTCTGTGACTCTGAAGAGGACATGACTGCTTATTAACATCACAATGCATGTGCCGCATAGGCTAATGGAAATACTGACTCATGGTGACCTCTTATTACTGTGGATATGCTTTTAATACAACATGGTCAGCCTGCAAATTATGGACAGCTTGTTAATTATTCATTTTCCTACACTATGTGGTAGTACTATAATAATATACGTACTGAAATACATCCAATGGTTACAATCTGGGCTGTTTCACCTAATCACTGTGACAAGTCAATACAGATGATTTTGCTCATTTACATGCTAATTTGAATTTATTAGTACATACAGTAGCTTTCAGTTACATCAGTCTGATTAAAACAAATGTAGTTAGCTAGCGAACGTAACTGCGTCAAATCCACAGCGCTATAATTACTTTTTTCATCCAAATCACCAAGCAAGTGAAAAGCCAGTTTGTGCACCAGCTTAGGTCTATGAAAATGATGTGGAATATGAAGGGGCAGGGCCGTTCCAAGTAATTCTGGGCCCTGTGGAAAAATATTTGGCTGGGCCCCCCTCCCAAAAATAGATGACATTCATATTATTAATTTATAAATATTATTAAGATAAGACTGGTTTCTGCAATCATCTTGTCTTTTAATTACTACATTTAATCACTATGACAAGCTATTTCACCCAAAAATATACTGAAAAAATAGATGCAACAATTTCAAAGTGAGTTTATAGTTACACCTTGGTAGTACAGGGTTGGACCTCTTTTGCAGATTTAATTCTTCATGGCATAGATTGAACAATTTGCTGGAAACATTCCTCAGAGATTTTGGTCCATATGGACATTATTGAATCACACAGTTGCTCCATTCCACCACATCCCAAAGGTTCTCAATTTGATTTAGATCTGGTGACTGTGGAGGAAATTTGAGTACAGTATATTGTCATGTTTAGGAAAATAGTTTGAGATGCCGTGAGCTTTGTGACATGGTGCGTTATCATGCTGGAAGTAGTAATTAGAAGATGGTACACTAGGGTCATAAAAGGATGGACATGGTCAACAGCAATAATTAGGTAGGCTGTGGAATTTACACAATGCTCAATTGGTACTAAGAGGCCGTAAGTGTACCAAGAATATATCCCCCACACCATTACACCACCACCACCAGCCTGAACCACTGATACAAGGCATGATGGATGCAAGCTTACATGTTGTTTATGCCAAATTCTTACCCCACCATCTGAATGTCACAGCAGAGATCGAGAGTCATCAGACCAGGCAATGTTTTTCCAAAGTTTCCATTGTCCAATTTTGGTGGGTCCATGTCAATTTTAACCTCAGTTTCCTGTTCTTAGCTGACAGAAGTGGCACCCGGTGTGGTCTTCTGCTGCTGTACCAAATCTGCTCCACGGTTCGATGTGCTGAGCATACAGAGCTGCTCTTCTGCATACCTTGGTTGTAACAAGTGGTTATTTGAGTTACTGTTTTCTTTCTATCAGCTCAAACCAGTCTGGCCTTTCTCCTCTGATCAGTGCCATCCATAAGGCATTTCAGCCTAGAGAACTTCTTTTCACTGGCTATTTTCTCTATTTAGGACCATTCTCTGTAAACCCTAGAGATGGTTGTACAGGAAAATCTCAGTAGATCAGCACTTTTTGAAATACTCAAATAAGTCACTTTAATTAACTTTCTTCCACCTTCTGATGCTTGGTTTGCAATTCAGCAGAGCGTCTTGACCATGTCTACATGCCTAAATGCATTAACCTGCTGCCATGTGATCGGCTGATTAGATATTTTCGTTAACGTGCAGGTGAACAGGTGTACCTAAAGAAGTGACCGGTGAGTCTAGTTCATATAAAGGAATCAGTTAATTTACTGAATCAAAATTAAAGTATGATTCAAAAACATCTGAGATGTTACAGACCAGTGTGTATATGGAAATCCATCAAATAAATGTATTGAACGAAATTATAAATGCTATTTACGTCCTCTGTTTCATGGCGCATTTGTGTATTCCCATCATGGGTAATCTATAGATTAGGGATTTATATATTTATTTAAATTGACTAATGTCCTTACTAGAAATAACTTAGGAAATTAATGTGCATTTTGTGTCCATTTTTTTGCCTACATAAAGCACCCATAAGATTGCAGATTATTATACTATGTTAAATTTAATATACCAATGTTTCAAATACCTAGATAAACTAGATAATGAGCCACAAGAGTGGTTTCACTAATACTTTGATTAGTATTTAACTGTTGAGAAAATAATTGATAAGACATCACCCTGACCTCTCTGATTCCTCCTCATGTTCCTTACATCTATCCTCGATGGTTCCTTTTCACAGCTGCAGGCCTGTACTCGCTGTTACTTTGCCCTCCATCCCTTAGCCCTCCCATTACATTCCTCTGACCGGCTGGCAGTAGTTTCTGCAGAGGAGTCTAGCGACAAAGGGATAGTTAAAGCACACATTATTATGACAGCTAAACAATAGGTTGTAGCATATGGAACAATCTGATTCTGGAGAAGCCATGGATGGACTGCTAGCTAGATATCCTTTCTGTGTAACTCCCTCCTTCTCACTTTCATAGTTAGTCACATTTAGCACAAACCATACATTTTTTTGTATACACCAGTGTTAAGATGTGTTTAAGCTTTAAAAGCAGGCTAATACTTGTGTATGAACTCTTAAAATTGAGCTCAGTAGAGCTAGTTAATGAAGATAGTTACCCAGTTCAGCTGAGAAAAGCCCACTGTTTGTAGTTAATTTTCAGCGCGACAATGTTTTCTTAATGAGGTCTGCACGTCGAAAACTTTTGAAGTCGATTACATATTAAATTTGTAGCTTGTTTGCTAAATGTTGAACGACATAATGGGCCAGCTAGTCTGTAGCGTGTGTTTAAAAATAAGTTTATGTGTGTCAAGCATTGCATTGCGTACTGAATGAATAATCAACTCAAGTGTTAGAATCGTTTTTATCTTCCCTGTCTTTATCTTCCCTGTCCTGAACATAAAGTTGGAACAATACCCTTTATTTGAGGATGTGGGGGTCACAGAAATATACGACAATTACATTTTAGAGAACGTGAGTGTTATATTCATCACCAACAGCCTTTTTATGTTTCAAATGTATTATTATTGTGACAAATAATAACTATTGAATATATGCAAACCCAATGGGCCTGGGAAATTATATATCCACCACTCCCCGCGTCAATGACGGCCCTGTGAAGGGGAAAGAAAAGACCATGATTTTCGATTGGAAAATCCAGAATTCCTTATAAAGACCCAAATATAACAGCATTATCATTTGTAGAAATCTCACCCGCAATGTGTAAACAAAGCTGCTTTGCTTTTTAACGTAAAACAATGACAACCTAAGCTTTTATCTGTGTATTTTCAGGTTATATCAAAAATATATACCAGTACATATTAAATGTTTTACTTTATACCGACACTATACAATAAACACAACAAAATTATACATGTCGTTCTCACAAATGCTGCACAGTCACCTGGAGAATCAATGTAAACATATAAATGATGGATCTCTATGACAACATATCGGTTCATTATTCACCATTTTTATCGTGAATTATTGTGAGTGTTTATGAGGGTTAGTGTGACTCAAATCCCTGAGTATGTGTACCAAATGTCTTCACATAATAAATAGACATGTTTCAATTGTTTTAGTGCCACTTTATGGTCCATATACACTATATAGCCGAAAGTATGTGGAAACTCCTACTAATGGTGGAGGGATAATGGTCGGGAGTTGTTTTTCAGGGTTTGGGTTAGCCCCCTTTTATTTCCAGTGAAGGGTTATCTTAATGCTACTGGATTCAAAGAAATTGTAGGCAATTGGATGCTTCCAACTACTTGGCAACCGTTTACAGAAGGCCCATTCCTGTTCCAGCATGACTCTGCCACTCTGCACAAAGCGGGGTCCATAGAGACATGGTTCAACATTTTTGGTCTGGAACTCGAGTGGCCTGCACAGAGTCCTGATCTCAACCCAACTGAACACCTTCATGTCCAACATCAGTGCCTGACCTCAAATGCTCTTTTTGCTGAACGGGCACAAATTCCCAAAAAGAAAAACTCTAAAATGCTGTAGAAAACCTTCCCAAAAGAGTAGTAGCTTTTATAGCCGCAAAGGGGGGTTCAACTTCATATAATAATGTCCATGGTTTTGGAATGGGATCTCCAACAAGCTCATGTGTGTAATGGTCAGGTTTATACATAATTGTGGCAATATAGTGTATGTTGAATTTTTACAATGTTTGCAACATATGTCCCAATTGATTTATAAACAAATATCCTTATTTGATTTATGCATTTTGGAAAATGATTCTACATTTTCCAGACTTGGAGGTGAGGCACGCTAGCTCAGTTGATTTCATTGCGATGACTCACTTTCAACTAAGCCAGCCCAACTTCTAAGTGACTGTGCCTGTCTGCATTGGTTAGATGTACTGTATGACCAGCTGTATACTATGGTTGCTAGGCAACATGACAGTGGAGCCTGTGGGCTACCTTCTGACTACCACACACCACAGTGCTGGATGAAAGGAACGCAACAGTGGGGAAAGAAGTACAAATCTGTGTGTAATTGATTTTTAAAAATTTCAACCTTCAGGATAATTTGTCTGAACTGCAAACCGACCAGAGAGTTGAAGGAATGATTTCATTACAACATCTAGCACACTGGTTCCCGACTAGTGATGTTTGAACCCCTGGGGCATGCAGGTGAAATGCAGGGTACTCCAGTGATATTTCAGGGCAAAGTTCAGCTGGTTGTACTGTTTTGAAATAGTCTAGTATATTATTTTTAAAGTCACCTTTGGAAAACCGCCCTGATGGACTCAATATGCACATATGTTGATCATTCCTCCAAGGTACCTTCAAGGAACATGAAGGTATTTTTGTGGAAAACGAAAAGTTACCTACACTGAACTGGTGACTAGTTCTTCAGTTAGTAGTGAAAACAGATAACCTGTTGAAATGACAGAAGAATTACATCTTCATAACTCAAAGAGTTTGCGGCGGTTGCTTTCTCCTCACACTCGAATGCATTCTACGGTTTCCTAGCAACCAGTCTGTTATCAAAATATGCCCCCCTTGTAACTGAATGACTTAAAGAGGGATAGGACATTTTTACATTTCTTCAAATGTACCTTGATAAGAGATATACTGTATGGGTCAAGCTACAAATGAGTCCATGGGGTTGAATCTTCAATTTACAGTGTCTAACGGTCTTGAATCCTCTGTCGTTACAAGCTGGGTAAAAATGTGTTATTCGAGCAAGTATGAGCCCAGTACATTCAATTCAGCCCATTCACTGAAATTACACTGCGTATATTGGCCCCTGGTGTCTGTGTCTAGTTCAGAGGTGGGAATTTACTTGAGTAAAATTACTTTTCTGAGTTGCTCTGAGTTCACAAAGTCCCTACTTAAAACAAAAATGATCAGGTAAAGGGAGTTCATATCTTAACAGTAAGCATTATTGATAGTATCTTTACTCTTTCTATGTGTTTTGTAGGTCACTGTTAAGGTATGAACTCCCTTTACCTGATCAGTTTGGTCTTAAGTAGGGACTTCCCAAAACTTGTGAACTCAGTGTAACTCAGAAAAGTACTTTTACTCAAGTAAATTCCCACCTCTGTTTTAGTTACATCTTGTGTGGTGTGGGATGGTTTTGAGTCTCCCAAGGCTTAAAAAGAGTGAAAGGTGCATTTGTATCCAGGCAGTAATGTGACGCTGTTACAGCTAAATAGTTATGTAGCTCTAACTCAGCCGATTGGGGCAGCCTCTGTGGTTGGCACATCTGTCTGAGATGGACTGAACAGAGTCACTGATTCTCCAGGGCCGATTAGTGTAGCAGTGTGGAATAAAAGCATTTCTGAGAGATAACTGAGTCAGTCACTGTCTATCTCATTCCCACTTTCCTTTGTCTCTTCTCACTCTCTATCCTTCTCAATTCCATCATCCACTTCTTGATACCATTCTCTCTGACTTTCTGTCCCTCACTTGTATACACCCTGCAGACAGGGTAGTGCTGTCGGATGTCAAGACTGTGTTCCGCACTTCGCCGCAGACAAAACATGCCTAGCAGGTCTCGAATGAAACCACATGAGCTCTGCCGCGTGTGCTATGTTTCTACAGCAACAGCGTTAAAGCCAAGCACCGAGCCTGTTGATGCTACATACTGTTGTCCACCGCAATACTGGAGTTCTCTAGTGGAGGATTTCAACTTGGGTCAATGTTGGGATCAATGCAGAGTTACTAGAAGCGATAAAAGGGTAGAGGACACTGAAAGTGCACTACAGGCTAAGCAGAGAAGTTGAGTTTTCAGTTTTACATTCAGTTCTGTGTGTTGAGCAACCTCGATTTCTCATGTCACTGCTTGGGTATTGCAAACCTAGATTCAGCCAGCAAATTCTATTACTACAAAGGTGCTGTCAAAGCAAGTTGCCAGAACCTTATGGGGAGCAGTAAATAGCATTGACATAGCTTGGTTATTTTGAAACTGTACAGTATTATTAGCTATCACAGTGAGTCATATTGTTACAAGTGAGAATCCTGAATGATTTAGTCTTGTTTTTCAGTCAAGGTTTGAGTAGAATTGATAGAATTTTCTGTTGTGACTTCAACCCATGCCAAGATACTGACAGCCCTACTGTGTGTGTCTAACAAACCCAAGTTTAATGCTGACTGGACATAGATTCTTTGGTAGAACACAAATCAAAGTTTTGAGCCAATATACTGTACAAAACATTCACAGTACATTGCGCAGTAGCATACTGTTAGTTTTCACAATGTGTGCTATGGCTTCATTACTATTTAGACAAACCATTTACTTTTATTAAAGAGACATGTCGTAACACTCTCCCGTTTTTGGAAAATGTATGACATTATGATATTTCTGCAAAGTGAGGGCATTTGGCTAGTCCCCACAAACAAAAGTGTTAAGGCTAAGGGAAAATGCTTGGACTAGATTCAGGTTTAGGTGTTAAGGAAAGCTTTAGATTCGCATTTTTGTGGTTGGGGTTCAGGTCATGATATGGCTTGTGTCAGGAACAACGTTTATATTTTGGTAAACAATTGTTGTTCCTCAGAAGTAGTACTGGTAGATGTGTGTGCGAGTACAGGTTTTTGTGTGTGAGGGTGTAAACATCAAGGGCTTTGTGAACAAGAAGTGTGTAAGATGTCACTTTGCCCCCAAGCATCCCCAAAATAGGTCAGTCACCCACCTGGGAGATCAAAGTCATCTGATCTGACAGGAGAGAATCTCTTTCATCCCACCACCAGCTGAAGGTATAGTAACCGAGCAATCATCTACCATATATATTCTGATTTGCTATCACAGACATTAGATTAAGCTTTAACTAACCATTATATTATTTTCTGAGCTGAGAGTTGTCTTCTCTGCCCATCTATTGAGTATATTCAGCACAATGAAAAAGGAGAAGTTGAAGAAGAATATCTTATTGTGGTATTTTTCCTTACAGTACAGATACTGTAATGATTTTATTCTGAGCTTTCTTTTGATTTGGAACTATCATTAGTACAATACAGATATTTTATATTTGGTGTGGCTAAGGATGTAGCATGAACGATGAACACTCCTGCATGATTCTATTTAAATTGCCTTAACATTTGTGCAGAAAAAGGCAAAAGCCCTGCAACATATTTTAAGAATATTATTCATGTTATCAAGCGTTTGGTTTAAATAGATTTGGTTTTGAGTATTTGCCTGAAAATGTACATAAACTATTTTAAAATACAAAGTATAAAATAGTTACTTTAGAGTATTTTCATAATTATTTGTATAAATCTACCAAAGGTAAAAGTGCTATTTGTAGAAATTGAACCATAACAACAAACCTACATTCGCTTTCAAGTGACCTGCTTACAAATGCTTAAATTTTTTATTTAAAAAAAGTGATTTATGTGGAATAATGATATTCTACACTATACAGCGCTTTTTTACACACAAAATCAAGGCTGAAAATGTATCATCTATATTATGCAAATTCAGACCGGTGAATGCCCATTGTCAAACATCCTGGAAGCATTATTCCTGAAGTCCTCAACACAATTCTAGGTCAAGTGGAACAATCAGCTGCAAAGTGTAAAAAAACAATCCCATCAAGATCACTTATTCAGATTTTTAAGATATCAAGAAATACAGTTAGTATAGCATTTGCAAGCGGGTCACTGAAATAAAAATGTACAGTTGCAATAAATATTATTCAATCCCTATTGTAAATCAGGTTTATTGTCAAAATATACAGACATTCAGCTGTTTTCAATGAACAAATCAAACAAAAGCAGTTGAAACACAAAGAATGCATCAAGTAAATATCCCAAATCCAACTGAAAATACAGCTGATAATGACTTCTCCAGTCTCAAAATTATTCAACCCCCTGAATATAATCACTCACAACAGCACAATATGCAAAACAGGTGTTTTCTCAATCAAGGGCTTCATTAGATGCACTTTGTGTGCTTGAGTTGGAACACATGAAATACCTGAACTGGCTAGGTGATTGTTGAGTGTCACGTTTGACTGCTTGTGAGAAACATGGCTAAGTCAAAAGAATGGTCCAAAAAGTTAAGAGGTCGTTGCCCTTCAGAAACAAGGCACGGCATAAAAAAATATAACGAAGGCACTGAATGTTCCCAGAGACACCGTTGGAAGAATAGTTTGCAAGTTCAAAGTTAATGGAATGGTGGTTACATTACCTGGAAATGGCAGAAAAAGTAAGCTATTAACAGCTGCAATCAGATTTCTGAGATTTTCTGAAAAACACTTGAGTAACTGCCAAGACCTACAGCAAATCTTAGTGGCAACAATTACTGGCGTTTCAGTGAGCACAATAAGGCGCGTACGAAACGCAGACGGTTTCCATGCCAGAACTCCAAGACGTACACCACTACTGACCCAAAAGCACAAGAAAAGTCGGCACCAATATGCTCAAAATCCTATAGAAGAATTAAGCATACGCTGAAAAGAACACTGTACCCAGACTCAAGCATGGTGGTAGCTCGGTGATGCACTGGGGCTGCTTTGCATCCTCTGGCACAGGAAACCTGCAGTGTGTGGAAGGCAAGATGGATTCATTGAATCCTAGAAGAAAATGTCATGCCGTCAGTTTGGAAGCTGAAGATTGGGGTGTAATTGGACCTTCCAACAAGGCCTGGTTGCAGAAGAATTCCTGGAAGATCCTACAGTGGTCATCACAGTCACCTGTCTTGAACCTCATAGAAAATCTCTGGTGGGATTTGAAGAAGGCAGTTGCAGCACCCAAACCCAAAAATATTACTGAACTGTAGGCCATCACTCATGAGTAATGTGCAACATGATCTCACAGAATTCTGTGAAATGAACATGGCCCCTTAACTCAAAATATATGGCAGTTTCACGGAATCAACGAAAAGTCTGTGATGGGGCCACGGAAGGCATGCCTATGTAAGTCAATGACAGGCAGCATCCGTGGTCCACACACGGATTCCCTGTTCCAACACCTGTGCTCCACAAATTGATTAGTTTTTTAACTAACCATTAGTAAAACCATGCCTAACCTTAATCCTAACCTTAACCTCAGTAACATCATGCCGTTAGTAACTTAAACGTTAGTAACCTTATGCCTAACCTTAACCCTAACCTCCTGTCATTGACCTACATATGCATCACTTCCGTGTGCCAATCACAGAATTTTCGGCGATTCCGTGAAACTGCCACAGATTTGAGGGGCCGTGTTCATTTCACGGAATTCTGTGAGATCAGGTTTGGAATGCACTAAGATTCCTCAGGAACGCGGAGAGAGGCTGGTGTCTGGCTATGCATCTAATTTGCAGCAGGTCATAACTGCAAAATGGTGCTCTACTAAGTACTAAAGATGCTTACCATGAAGTTGTTTACTAAGAAGAGACTGGAGAAGTCATTATCAGTTGCATTTGCAGTTGAATTTGAATTTGAGCAAACCACTTGAAGCATTCATTGTGATGAGCTATTTCAATTGCTTTTGTTTGAGTTGTTCATTGCAAACAGCTGAAAGTGTCATGATCAATAACCATGCTTTCTGTAGTGCTGAACTTGAGAGACAAACGCAAGGAGACTCAGTGAAAAGGAAACTGTTTTAATTACGAAAACATAAAAATACAAAATAAATAAAACTACAGCAAAACTACAGCAATGGTAAAACTAAGGGACTGTTTGTGTTTTAATTTATTTCATTTAATGCCCACATTTAAACAAATTTATCCCCCAACACTTTCCCTGGCTGTCACTGATAATGCACAACTAAAATAGTCCTTTAAATAATAACACCTTTTGTAGATAATACCATTTAGACTTAAATTCAACACTTTTTATATTTTGAATACATTGTAGATATATTTAAATGAAATTAAATATATATATATTTGTTTTTAATGCACAATTAGGAAAGCCTTAAGGAAAATAATCCACTGGTCTAGCAAATAAAACATTTGATACATTTTCATAATAGAAGTAATATTATGCTCGGGGCAACTGTATCTGTAATATAGTATCTTCTGAAATTTAAGTGTAAACTCTTTACATTTATTTCCATTCATAATTAATTTGCCTAAACTTGGCTATGGTCCACAAGAAAAAATCTAAGAAATTTGTTGGCAATTCAAGACTTTACTTAGGGTACTAAGTTACTAGGTTACTAAGGGCCAGTTTATTGAACAATTCAATAGAGTTTTTGTTATATCATTTAGAAACATCAAAACACTTTAAAATTGTTCACTGAGGACACCTCGTGTTGCACAGCCTTTGCAATTTCCCAAAAAAGTTTAGTTTTTTATAAACTTTTTTATTGAATGATTTAAACTTTTCTTGGGTAAGTCCAAAGACTGTGGGTGTCCTCTCTGAACAATTTGACAATTTAAAATTTATGAGGTTTTTAAGTGATTCAACAAAAAAGCTATTGAATTTTCTAAGTTTCAAATGTTTATAAAAGATAACATTCTCCCTCAATATCAAAGTATGTGCAACATTGGCTGTGCTCTCTGACGAATTTGATAGTGTTTTGAGGTTTCTAAGATACATGATAAAAAGATATTGAATTAATTAAGAGACATGTCACTGATTGATGGTCCCTAACCATAAGCCGGGTTATGTTGTAGTTGAGTCCATGAAAACAACTAACACACGATTTGACAGGTAAAAAGCAACAATCAGCAACAGCTACCTAACAAAACCCAGAACTTAAATACAGAACATATTTGTCAAAATGCAGGCAGCTGGTGATAAATTAACAACAGGGATTGGACGATTAAACCCATGTGACAAACTGAAGCGGGAACAGAACTACACGAGTGCACACGGGGGAGAAATCAAAACAACGCATACAAGCAACTAAACAAAACATGTCAGGTGTTCTTAAGGGACACCATGACAGAAAGTCTGTACATTTTGACAATAAAGCTGATTTGCATGAATAATGAATAATTTTGACCAGGGGTGTAGTGGAGGGTAAGCGCAACTAAACGCCGTTTACCCACCATTTTATTCGTGAAATAGCGTTTAATCACTTTCATTTAGTTAATTAACCTTTACCTACTTAATATTTCGTTCCCAGCGTTTTTTAATGCAGAAAACATTCAATAGTCTTAATAATCTAAATTCTAATCGCACAAACCTCTTTGCCAACGTGTGGAATCACGAATGTTTACTGGGCAGACTGAATGTGCCTCGAGTAGCAACAGCGCGTTCATGTTCATGCACTATTCTGTTCAGCAGCGCTGATCTCCCGAGTGCGCGTGACGGCAGAGACGCAGCAGACGTGTCAGACAACCATAACTTTTTAATAACGTCTATATTAGCTACTATATCAGCTTACTATTGCGCCTGTTTTAGAAATAGAAAGACTCATCCAAAACAAAGCAGACTTGGAAAATTAGAGTTCAAAACGGTCAATAATAGTTACTGATATTTCAGTCAGGTGTTTTTCTATCTACCTCTACAGTCAGTCAGTAGCTAGCCAACCATAATCAATGCAAGAGCTCTGATTACCTACAGTACTGTACTGCTAAAATAACTTTAACACTAGCAAAATGTAGCTCAAATATTTAGCATATATATTTTATAGGACAAGGAAATAAATGGAGTTAAAGAACAAAGATACACGGTAAACCCGCACACATACCCATATATTTATCCTTTTAAACGTTGCCTCACAGAGAATAATAAGACAGAAACGGGGATAAAACATTTAAATAATGTATGTTGTTGATAATATATGACTTTACAGTATATCATTGTATAAACCATTGAAGTAAGATAATTTCACACCTTGTGCTATATTGATTGAAGATGAACTGATTGAAACAAGTCTGCTAGTTTAGGATAACAGCACATTAACATTTTGGTTATTATTGGTTAGTATTGCCTACATTTGATAATGCATGATCTGTTTATTATCGCATAATTTACTGTATATCCACACTGGTGAGATACACATAAAAATATGACACATTTCAATATGAACATTTTCAAATTGTATTTTTGGTGATATTGGTCCAAATAACAATTGTGGGATTAATTAAATGTGGATTGAAATGCACCCGTGTCAGTTGATTTTGTGTAATTAAGGCCCTATTAATTTACCTGTATAAAAAAGCAATGAAATGATAATGATAGTTTAAAAATGTAATATATTCTGGTTGAAATTGATGATTGTTCAATTTAACATGATTGCCACAAGGAGTTGATAGTTACCCACCTTTTTATTTACCACTACACCACTGATTACAATTGTAATTCCATTCTCACTGCGTGAAATTCAACACAGATATGTAAGACTAATAGGTTTCATTTTTTTACATCCTAAAATAAATTGTTTATTCTATTCCTTGAACAAATATCATAAGACAATGTTCAATCAATTCATTCATTAGCCACTAATTGATTTTAAAAAGGCAATCAACCCATCGTGGTTTTGGTAAACCACTGAGGGATGGAGGTGATTAAGTGTTGCCACTTTCAAATTCAGAAAGCTGCGGAAGCACGTCAAGAGACCAGGCAGCCAGCCCAGGCTACTGAGGAGTACCCCAGGAATATCCAGTCAGGGATCAATTCCGGAAGGTTGTTAACGACTTGCTTTCGCAGCCAGCTACAAAAAATTCCACGCGTCAGCAGGCTGATGAAACATCTAACCACTGGCTCTAACAGGCACAATAGAATTCTTAAAGTTGCTAAGGACCACCTGACTTCCATACCAGATAGTCCTGGATAAACTAGTATTGTACAATGCCACTGAAATAGTGGCACCTACCGGACATTTGCATAATTCATATTGCCAAAACATTTATCAGCACAAAACAGGATGCTGTCCACTACCAATGTAGTCAATGTCTGAAATGCTTTTTCAGACTTACACTCACCGGCCACTTCATTAGGTGTCCCTGATCAACTGCCCGTTAACGCAAATATCTAATCAGTAAATCACGTGGCAACAAGTCAATGCATTTTGGCATGTAGACATCGTCAAGACGATCTGCTGAATTTCAAAGCAGTCAACAGAATGGGGAAGAAAGGTGATTTAAATGACTTGAACGTGGCATCTTTGTTGGTGCCTGACGGGCTGGTTTGAGTATTTCAGAAAGTGCTGATCTATTGGGATTTTCCAACACAACCATCTCTATGGTTACAGAGAATGGTACGAAAAAGAGAAATTTTCCAGTGAGTGGCAGATTTCTGGCCCAAAATGCCTTATTGATCGCATAGGAGAATGGAAGAAGAGAAAGGCCACACTGGTTTAAGCTAATAGAAACGCAATAGCACTCAAATAACCACTCGTTACAACCAAGGTCTGGAGAAGAGCATCTCTGAAAGCACAAAATGTTGAACCTTGAAGCCATCCATGTATGACCACGGTGTACCCATCTTCTAACGGCTCCTTCCCGTAGGATATCATGCCATGTCACAAAGCTCACATCATCTCAAACTGGTTTCTTGATCATGACAATGAGTTCAGTGTACTCAAATGCCCTCCACAGTTACCAGATCTCAATCCAATCAAGCACCTTTAGGATGTGATGGAACAGGAGATTCTCATCATGGATGTGCAGCCGACAAATCTGCAGCAACTGCGTGATGCAATAATCTCAATTTGAAAAAAAAATCTCTAAGGGAATGTTTCCAGGACCTTGTTGAATCTATGCCACAAAGAATAAAGGCAGTTCTGAAGACAAAAGGAGCTCCAACCCGGTACCAGCAAGGTGTACCTAATGAAGTGGCCGGTGAGTGAATGTTTCAACATGGCCTGTCCTCTTGTTGAAGACAGTCTTATAGTAGTCTTATTGTAGTCTTATAGTCTTATTTACAATAAGACTATTGTAAATGATAGATGCATACTATAGCTAAGTAAAGATTGCATATAATATCTCATTATTTTTTCAAATAAAAGATAAATGCATGTTTTGAAGATTCATGAAGTACATGAAATACAGTAGTATTTGTCAGTATCTCAGTTGAAGTGATATTACAATGAAATGTCAGCCAGTACCAATAACTGCTCTACTACTCAATTTCTCCACAGGGGGAGCAAAATGTAAATATGTTTAGACCCTTGATCGATCGTGTACAGCAGAATTTACGACAGTGTCACGGGATAGAATACTGGAGGCTGGTAGCAGATAACCTGGCACCAGATTGCTGTGATTAAGTCCTGTAACACATTTCTCATCTGCATATGCAAGAGAAAAGTAATTTCCTTCAAAAACCAATAGCATTTTCAGGAATGTCCTTGTAGTCGGCCAACAGCGTAAAGGGATACAAGGAAAACCAGACATTTTTTAAGAGTTTTGAAATGTGTCTCAATGTGTGACATATGTTGTAAAAACAACTGGAAAACATTTGGGTAAAAATATAATATTTGACTTGTTATACTTGTATTTTGTGTATTCACTGTGTAACTTTGTGTTGTCTTTGCACTATCATGCTTTTTTTTGACAAGGACCACATTGTAAGTGAAAATAAGTTAGATTTTTTAATTATATACTTATCCATTGAGTAATGACAGACTGCACACCACAAATACTTAGGGCAAATGCGTGAAAATCCCTCAAATATTAACACACGAAAGGCTGCTATTTCTGGCCGTGTTCTCGAGGTATGCGCAGCTGATGTCCTTACTGCTTTGTCTGCTCTCAATACCACTGACCTCGACACAGGCCTGAGTATCTGGATCCTGGTAGACCCCAGGTGTTTTGAATGGGGCAATATCAGATCTGCCACACTGGCTCTCAGACCCGGAGCCCCAAAGAGCTGCGTTCTCAGCCCCCTCCTATACTCCATGTTCACACGACTGCGTGGCCGCACATATTTCAAACACCATTTCTCCGGTTTCCTGATGACACCGACATCATTGGCCTTATCTCCGATAATGATTTTTTAAAGAGATGAGGTGAGTGACTGGCTGTATCACCATATGAACTACCCGATACTCACCAAGTTCTACAGTTACACCAGTGAGAGTATGCTGACATGCTGTATCCCAATGTATGCAGTTTTAAGAATAAATGTATGATATGTAACAAGTTACAACTTTAGTTTATTCTTCTCGTGCAAAGAAACCCATACGTATTTGCATTTAGTGAGATAATGTAATGCCTAGGCTCCAGCAAAGTAGCAAAAAGATATTAGGTTTTAAATACAATATACTTTATATTAATAAAAGATTATAAAAGAGATTGTGTGTGCTGAAAGCATTTGTCTGAAGCAATGAACAATCTAATGTTATCACAAGCCTGTTTGAGAGTTGCGGTTTAAATTGTCGGTGCATTGGAGTGAACTATAGAAATGCAAATGGTAGAGAATAGAAATAGATAATCAAACTTGACTGCCACAGACTGCCCTCTGGTGTCTCCTTCTGTATCACATGCAAACTACAAATTACACAGCTGTCAAATCACATCACATGTATTTCAAATGACAGGATTTACTGTGGTAGTGTTTGTGGGCACTAATCTATTGCTTGAACAGCAACTGCTTACGCTCTATTTGAATTCACCAGTGGAATTGTTCATTTGCTAGCTTGAACAATATTTATTCTAAAATAGGTCATTGGTAAATGATGAGGCACGCATAAGTGTGATTCAAAAGTCATAGAATAGCATTATTTATAAACACATGTATTTATTTATATAAAATCTACTTTTAAGTTAGTTTTAATGTAATTCAGGCCTTTTTTATGTAATTTTTTTACAAATACAGAGAGGAATCAAAAAGAGAGTTTATTGGCTGAAAGAGCAGGTGTCACAGAGTTAAACATACTAAACGAGTGCAGGTGTATCAAAGACAGCAAGTCCATATGACTGGGGCATCCCAGGCCACTGCAAAAATAGATTTCACTGACACTTTAAACATTCAATGTTTATTTAACCCTGTCATTAGTCAATTACGTTCTTTTTAATGTTATTACCCTGTGGAGATATAAGGCACATATTTTACAAGAGAGATACATGTGTCCTTCATAAGAGCAAACAGATGACCTTTGAATGCTGTGAATTAATAATCCGATGTTCCACTGTATCAGCTATGAACAATTGTCTGACTATGATAATATTTTGTGAATTAGTCTACCATCGGATATTACAGTATCAATTTCATACATTTATTCATTACATTTAACGCTATTACCCATCTTTTTTGCTTAATATTATGCCCTCCAAATTTCATGATTCTGCAAAACATTAAGTTAGACTCTGCATTGGGGCCTTTCCTTTACTGAACATTTATTAATATCATTTATTGAACCTCAAGTCACAATGAAATTTACATTTCTTTTATATACGGGCCCTCACCAATAAAGAAACATACAATATAGTGTAGAAATATATTAGATTGAGATATAACATTAAAATGAATCAGAGTAAAAATCCATGAAATTATAATGTATTGTTTCTTATGAAATATTCCAAAATGATGGTACTCAGCTCATGTTTTCCACTACATAAGGGCAGTGAAAGACATTGCATTATGTCAAGGCTGTCATAAATATAATTAAGGGAACACGCAATCATCACAATATAACACCAACTCAATTAATTTTAATATGTCCAGTTAGGAAGCATAAGCGATTGTGAATCAATGTCACCTGTTTTGGTGCAAAAGAAAGTGACAACAGGTGCACTGGAGAGGCAACAGCTAGACAACCCCCAAAAAGGGAATGGTTTTGCAAGTGGTGGCCACAGACAATTGGTCTCTCCTGAATTTTTTTCAGTTCTGCATTTCACCAGTGTCCTTGTCACTACTGGTAGCATAAGGCAGTACCTGCAGTCCATTCAGGTTGCACAGGTAGTCCAGCTCCTCCAGGATGACACATCCATATGTGCCATCACAAGAAGGTTTGCTGTGTCAGTCTCAAGAGCATGGAGGAGATACCAGGAGACTGGCCGTTAAACAATGAGAACTGGACAGGGTCATAGACAAGCATCAACTCAGTAGCAGGACTGGTATCTGCTCCTCTGTGCGAGGAGGAACAAAATGAGCACTGCCAGAGCCTAAAAATGCCTTCCAGTGTGCTACTGGTGTGCATATTTCTGACCAAAATATCAGAACGAGACTCTGGAGGGTCCGACATCCTCTAGTGGGACCTGCGCTGTGTGTAGGCAGTTCCTGGATGACAAAGGCATTGATGCTATTGACTGGTACTCAAGTTCCCCAGACATGAATCTAAGTGAGAACCTTTGAGAAATTATGTATATATGCATATGCCACTGCCAAGTAGTGCCGCAGACTGTCCAGGAGCTCACTGATGCCCTGATCCAGGTAGGTATTTATTTACTTATTTGGGAAAGTGCACATTAATGAACAATCTTACACTTAGATGCTAATATCCATCTGTAGTCCCAAACCTAACCTGCATGTTTTTGATGGTGGGTTTTATGGGGGAAACCGGAGAACCCAGAAGAAATCCACGCAGACACGAGGAGAACATGCAAACTCCCCACAGAAAGGCCAGGGACGACCAGGATTCGAACCCAGAACCTTCTTGCTGTGAGGCCACATTCATATCCACTAAGCCACCATGCCTGCCCTCCAAGGTCTGGGAGGAGGTCCCCCAAGACACCATCCCCCATCTCATCAGGAGCATGCCCAGACGTTGAGTTATACAGGCACGCGGGGTCATACACACTACTGAGTCACATTAAGAGTTGCAAGTTCATGAAATTCATGCAAATTGGAACAGCCTGTGATTTCAATTGTTTACTTTGATTGTCGGTGTGAGTTTGAATCCAGCCCTCAATAGGTTGGTGATTTTGATTTCCACTTACTGTTGTTACGTCATTTTGTTCTCAATTAATTACATAATGTACAGTAAAGATTTTCGATCTTTAATATGTTTCGGTCATCAAGACCCGATTTTTTTGGAAGTTCAAAAAGGTGTTCCACATCAATGCGTGGACAAGTCCCCGACCCCCCCCCCCCCCCCCCCCCCCCCATTTATATTAATGGCATTGGTCAATCTGTCAAAAACAGTGTAGTTCATTTAGCAGATTATACTGTTACGTTGGCAAGTCTTTTCACCACTGATCTTGCTGTGTTATGGCTACAGTCTGTTTGTACACAATGCAAGAAGCACTTGTTTATTTGAATCTAGTGCTTAACGCAGGTACAGAACTGTGCAAAAGTGTAAGGCACCTGTAAAAAAATTGAAATATAATAGTAATTCAAGTTCCTAAATATAAAACTTAATCTCTAAAGAGCAGAAACCTTTAAACCTTTGAAAATAAAACGTATTCTCTAAAATAACTACACAAAAATATCACGTCACGCCCTCACTTTGTAGTTTGATTGTCCTTCACCCAGTTTAATTCCTTCTACACCCATTTATGTTTCAGTTCATCAGGTTGGTTCTATCAGTGCATTATGTCATTGATCATTAGCATACATGTTTGTTATCATTTGAGTCAAATAAAATCTAGGGTGCTTAAGACTTCTGCACAGTACAGTCTAACTAAATGCATGTTTTAAAATTCACACAGTGCTTAACCTTCAAAACCTGTATCAGGACATCCAACTACAAAAAGCACATGAAGCAAATAAGCAGAATAATAACTAACTAGTATGCTTATTGGGTAGGAGTCTGTGATTACCAGAAGAGCTCAGGAAAATCTGTTTGGTTTAGATGAAGCCTTTTTCTAAAATGCCCATACTCCCTTACCTCACTCATTAGGTGGAGATCTAGAAACACTAAAACTTGGTCTCATGACGGACTCATTACGTTTTAGTTTTTATGCCTCCAGCTCCTGAAATTATTTTCACTTCAATCTGAAGTAAAATACACTGATCTATTTTAGGTCCCTTTAATATGTTAGCAAGTTTTTGTTTTGAGTAAATGTACTGCATGTTATTGTATTGTATTATTACCTGCTGTTTTTATTGCTGTATACTGATGTTTTACACAGGGCTCACTTGAGAACGAGACCATGACCCTTTAAATAAAAGTTTAATAAAAATGAAATGCATAAAGTAAAAATCACCTGTGTTAAATCAACTCTGAGTGTGTTAAATCTAACACTAGGAAAGTGTCTATATATGCATCTACTCTTTTCAGTGTTAAATGAAGACTTTTGAAAGTGTCAATATTTTTACACCCACTTGGCTCTAAAATATGAAATAAATGTTTAAAAGCTCGCTGGTCAGGGACTAATCAAAATAAAATGATCTAATTATAAACTTAATAGATGTTCTTTTAAGAAAAAATAAATAATATAACGGGTACCCAGTAAAAAAACACAGACCAACATTCTTATTCTGCATTGTTGTGTTTTCACTGTACAGGTAGGATATTCATGAACCACAACCTTCTCTTTAGCCACTATTCCTAATAACTGATTATCAACTGAACCTTAATCACTCTGCATACATTATGTGTAGTACACTAAACTGGTTAAAAAAAAACATTTTAGAAATAGCCAATCTTGCATTGCCACTTGCCCATCCAGTGTAAACCATATCGCAGACCCAAGCGCTCTTTGACATTCAGTACAGCAGATAAGGCAGGTTAATATGTACCTGACAACAGGACCTATCATCGCTTGGATGCCACATGACTTTTTTCAATTAAACCTTCTAAGCAAACCAACGTCCCCCTTTCACTATGAAGGATGGTCAAGGTCATTTAAATTAATTCTGCATTGTAACCTTACACAGAGACAGGCCAGCTTCAGGTTATTGCTGTTGTTAACAGCTGCCATATCATTATTAGCAGGAAACAGGCAATTATATCAAGGTATGATTCTGTGGAGTTCATTTGTAAGGGGGGGGTGAGATGAAAAGATCCCAGAGGAGAGCATTTTTATATGACAGGTATATATCCAGCTTTGCAAATGTTATATTGTCAACATTTGTTGTTATTCACCAAAATATAGTTTTGCTGACCGTAATCATTATGCACTTCTCAGATATAGCTAATCACTTTCTATAGATGCCCAGGGGTGCTGTCATCTGCCCAGTTAGCACAAAGCTGGTAAGCCGCCTGCAGTTACACTAGGTTTTTGCTTTTTTACGCTAGCTTTTTGCGCACGTTTAACGGGCGGTGTTGGATGCTGAATGGTCCACCGCCAGGTGAGCAGAGTTTCCTCTGGAAATCCTACGCACTCATACTGTTGTTCAAGTTAGTCATACCTGCAAACTCAGAAGGGCTGAAAAAGGTGACACATTTTATAAAGCCCCCCCCCCCAAGAAGAAAATATAGGGGAAAGACAACATTTTCTTCAGGAAGAAAAAACTAACTCTGACTGTATTATTCAACGTTAAATGGTTCACCAGAGCAGGTGTTTCATCACTCATTAACGTTAAACCAGACACCAATGGGTCT
>JACXGM010001199.1:0-51362 GCA_016801145.1 Umbra pygmaea
AAGTACAGTCATGACTTCGATCTACACATGATTCAATCTTCTTCTGCTCATTTAACCATTTTCAAAAAGACTAAACATGATGGGTACTATGAACACATATCCAGATATTGTTAAATGAAAAGATATTCCATTTACTTTTAGAATATCAATTAAATATTTCTATAATAGTTACTGTTTACTGTAAAATACCACTACAGTTCCTAGTACCCATGTATTGGAACCACTATCCAGGCAGAAGTGCACACATATTTTCTTCACTACCTCACTTTAGTTTTGTTATCGTCATCAATGACAACCTGCCAATCTAGCATCTTCGCCAGTAGAAATGTTCACTGACAAAGTAATGTATTTTTTTTAAATATTATTACTTTAGTCACATTATGTTTGGTGGTTCCCTGGAACTTGGAACAACTACAGCAGTCAAAAGTTATATGACGCCATTGACAGAAGACAAAACTAAACATCCTGTGTCTTCAAATTTTATTACAAATTTCTCTGGGTTTGAAAGTTGGTAGAAACTTTTAGGATAATGTAAGTACACAACTAACAAATATATATATAATATAGGTATGGTGATTTTTGCCTTTTTAATGCAAAGTACGTCTTTTGTTATTGTTTTGGAAAACTACATATTGTACCTTTAACATGACGGGACGGGCGCAAAAGCAATTGATTGGAAAACATATTTTTTTAATTATTCTGAAGATCTGATTGCAGATTCGGTAATGGGATAGGTTACTTTTCACTTCAAGAAACAGTTTTTATAGCACCTAAATTGAGATATAATATTATAATAGCATGTTAGAAATGCATAGCCACCATCTTGTTTTCCCATCCCTATTACACAAATAATAAGGTGGGTAAACAACACTTACACTCCACTACACCACTTATTACAACTGTATACAGTCATTTTTATATTATAAATATATAATTATATTATAATTCTAACAGGTTATTAGGCTTTATAAACGGGTTTGGCGCTATCTGCAACTTGATCACTGCAACCCAATGACTATGTAAAGTGCTTTAGGTCCTTGAAAAGCACAATATATTATTATTCACCACAAACACACATTTTGAGATTTATATAATGTTAAGAGCTTCAAAAACCATGTATAACATGTGTCAAACTCTCAGAACTGAGCAAACTAAATCTAGTCGTAATGGAGGTACAGTAGCTACAATTATCAGCTGTTTAAAGGAATCTGTCTGTTCTGGCCTAAATTCTAGCTTCTTTGCTACTCATTTAAAGATGCCTTCTGCAATTTTAGCTGATATTTAGAACTATTTAAGCCTCTAGTTTCTAAAAAATGTTAATTCAGGTGCCCTAGAGCTAAAACGGGTCCCAGGTTGGGACTTAATCTTTCTGAAGTGTCTAGGTTCGTATTTTATCTCTTGATCTTCTGTGTTTGAGGTTTTGCTCGGTCTGCAAACTCAGTAGACGTCACCATATAGCTCAGGTTTAACTGACAGCTCTGTCACATAGGACTTCCCCTATGTTAGTAAACCATATGTCACACATTTGTTGGAAATTCCATGCCAGACTCTTGGTAAGGGAATGACTGCAAGGCCAAGAAACACCATTGGGTTTCAAGCTAACTATGGTAAGATGATGATTCTACTTAGATATATGTTTACATATAATATAGACAATATACTATACATCTGGACTAAAATGGGGGGCTAAAAATAGACTTGCAATTACTAACATCTGTAACGATTAGGCCCAGACTCAAGGTGATCAAAATACCAATAGGTTTTTATTTCAAACTGAGCAAAAATGGCAGGTAGCCAGGAGGTAGAATGTAATCCACAATCCAAAAGGAGGGTCCAATACAATCCAGATTCCAATATCCAGGGGCGAGGTTCTCAGGCCAGGCTAAAATTCTGGTGATTGCGATCTGCTTACTGGGGTGCGTTCATGAACAGCAGGTTCAGATATGTTACCGTGTTGGTTCTGGTTGGGTCGCAATGTAATGGAGCCCATCGCAACATCGCACTGTTAAAATTAGATTTTTGACAATATTTTTCTTCCTTGTTAAGAACATGCAGTTGGCTAGCAGGCCTTGCAGGACAAGCTACGTCATGATAGTCAGTGGTTCAAGCCTGACAATGGCTTCTCTGACCACCAGCAAGACAAGTGGAAACACCAGCAAATTGGCACAGTACTGTCCGGGTTTTCGGATAGATATCTCAGATTATCTACTTTGCCAGGTCGCTCTCCATCTAATTATTGTGTGCAGATCGGGTGTATGTAAGTTCAATCATGGAAGTATAGTTGGTGAGTTGAATCATCCCATACATGATTTGACTAAAGGCGTTTGTGTTGAATGAACCATGGGAGCGCCCTATACCATCCTGCATCTGTCCAGGGAGTTGCGGAGCTGCCGACTAGGCAGGGTTAGTGGGAAATTGGACCAGACCAAGTTGGAGTGGAGAAAATGTTATATTTTTATTATTAAAAATATATAAAATGGAGTTGTAATTAAACATTTATTATAACAGGGGGATGTAAAGGAGATTAATTATAACTAAATTCATAGTCAATGCTACATACATCACCAATTGCATTCTTTCTGATTCACAATTTTGAAAAACAATACCTGCTGGGAAATGTTATTCACATCCATCTTTCTGGAATAAAGGCCAATAGAAATAAAAAAATAGTTGGACATTATTTGCATTATTTCCCAGAAATCTTTGCAGTTCAATAATATAAAAAAATCAGGAAACATTGTAAAAGGGTTTAAACAACGTTTTCCATGCTTGTTCAATGACCCAAAATAATTAATGAACACCAACAGCTTACAGATGGTAGGCAATTAAGGTAATAGTTATGAAAACTGAGGACACTCCAAAAGAAAGATTCCCAGTGTCCCTGCTCATCTGCGTGAATGTGCCTTAGGCATGCTGCAAGTTGGCACGAGGACTGCAGATGTGGCCAGGGAAAAGAATTACAATGTAGGTAGCGTGAGACGCCTATGACAGGAAGGACAGCTGATTGTTCTCACTGTGGCAGACTGCATGTAACAACACCTCCACAGGATCGGTACATCCGAAAATCATACCTGTGGGACAGGAACAGGATGGTAACAACAACAGCCCAAGTTACATCAGGCATGCACAATCCCTTAATAACAGCAGTTGCAAGTGAGAGGATGTTTCTTTTGCAATTTATATATATAGTTGGTGGCAGCTCAGATGCCAGTAGGTATCTGTTTACATAATAAAATATATTTTATTACACAACCAGCACATATTAGTGTTATGCCATCAGGTGGCAGCAACACGTGGTGAATTTTGATGTATTTACAAAGTAACAGAAAGTGAGGGTATGGAAAGAAATTTAGCTCTGTGTTACTCATTCATGCAAGGCAAGATGATAGCTGAGGTAGAATGGAAGATTGGTTATATAGTTTACTGCCGAGAATCAAGTCAGTCCATCCAGGATGTCTGGAGCCATTTGCGTCTTTGCAGAGCAAGGCTAAGCAAACTGACTACACTGAGATAAAGGCCAATAGAAGGGAACCCTTCAGTTCTCTCCTTTGACAGCAACAGTTTATCCAGAGCAGCTTAAACATACTTTGTATCACCAAATAATGTTGTATGCTGTATTTGGATTACTCAAAAAAGGAAGGTATAACATGCATATTACTGTATACCGTCTACCTGCTTAGAGCCGTGCTTCTTGAGCCTTTACTCCAAAATTGATTTTCCCTTGCATTAGTATTAACTGCTTTTAGTTTCCTCTATGGAATATTAAAACACCATCCAACACACCCCATCATCAACCAGTATCCCAGTGGATTATATGATTGATGCTCTGCCTTAAAAACAAGAGCCTCTTTGAAAGTGGATCCATTTAGCTAGGTTACTCCAATCTAAGTGTTCATAATACTCAGGGAGCCACAATGATGTGCATACGACCTAGATGTTTGAAATCGTCTTCTTACATATTGTTAGCCAACTCTATCTGCCGTGTCCTCATTCTTTTATGAATTCCACATGAAAACACAGAGTTGGGAAGCAGGAAACACATCTCAATTCTAGTTCAGCATATCCTTTGCCAGAAGAGAAAAATGACTATATTGCATTTGCATTTAGATTACTGTGGTAATAGAAAATCTTTGCGATCAGTATCATTCTGAAAAGAGACTAATATGCTTGTATTCTAAATGTGCACCTTACACACTCAAGTAAAATTGGTATGAAATGCTGGGAAAATGGAATCATCATAATTAATCTATCATACTCAGTTGATAATAGATGAAGTTTGATAATGGATATGTGGTAAAATACAGATGTTAATAGAGGACAAATACTGTGTGTTAACATTAGGGTAAGGTACAGCCACCTCAAATTATTGGCATTCCTAAACAGAAGTGTGTTTGAAATTTTTACAAATTAAAAAGAAGAAAATAGCACATAAGTATTAACAACTTTTGCCGTAACTCTCAAAATTTAGCTCAGGTTCTCTGATATTGGTGATTTTATTCTTGGAAGGACTCAGCAAACGTACTGTACTGTTTGGAAGTTGCAGCGGGAGGGCTACAGTCAGCAGGGTAGAGCAGCCAACTAATGTTGGAAAAAAGGTCCTGGGATTTCCCCTGCTATTGTCATTCATGGAATATTATAGAAATTCTAGACCAGAAGGTGAACAGGTTATATACGTCAACTATGTTAGCAGACGTGCAGGAACAGTAAAATTGTCATGGCCCTATGGTCAGACACACCTAGCTCATGGACATTCAGGTCTGTGGCAGGGATGTCTCCAGTGATGATGAGGTCAAGAGTATGTCCAAGGGTGTGTGTGGTGACGTTGGCATGTTGTACCAGTTTAAGACATTTAGGAAATCAGTGGCAGAGGATAATTTCACTGAATCAACATGGATTTTGAAATCACTATGGATTACAACATTGGATAGAGTAGGACAAAAAATGTAATCAGCTCAGAAAAAATATGTAATGACCGAGACTACATTTGATTTAGGAGGGTGATAAATAAGTATCACAGTAAGATGCTTCATTTTACAAGCCATGCACTCAAATAAATGGCCAACTGACACAGGCAAGATTTTCAGTGTGAAACAGACTTTGTGAAACCCCTGCCATGGGTTTGGGCCTTTTCCAGATAGCTATAACCAGGGGGGATGTTTTCATTTAGTAATCACTAAATTTAGTTTTCATTTAGTTTTCATTTAGCAATCACCATTTCTATGCCACATTTCCGTCAAGCAAAAATGTCCCAGATCATTGTTCTTCATATGCTCTTAAAATATTAGAGTTTTGTTTGTCAGAGACTGTGCACTAAACGGTGCCAATCTGTTTAATTGGGCTCTGATTGAGAGATGGAACATTTTTAACTGGATCCACAGTGCCAGGTGGACTTCACATATTTGGTAAAAAAGGGAAATGTACAGGACTTTGTGGACATAATTGGCTGTTGATTTAACTTTCTACCACCTCGTCGTCCTCAATGTTTTACCTTTTTTTGTATTATTCCAAATTGAAGAAGTCATTTTTTAATCTCCTTACTAAGAGAGATTTACCTTTGTAAAACTATGAAGGAATCCTCTTGAATAGACGCTGTGATTTTTCCTGTACTTAGTAGTCTTTTGTAAACCTCCAGGCGAACAGTAACGGAAGTAGGTATTCACAATGCAGGTATTCAAACGAAAACAATCAGCAAGCTCAATTGTGTTGATGGCAGAAAAGTCAATTTATCTTGTTAAAATTCAGTTGAACGTTTTTTCTTTCAAATTGATCGGTATAAAAAATGATGCAGTGGTGTAATTATTTGTATTTATCTTGGCTATTTTTATAGATTGTAATGCTATAGGTTGTAATGCAATTATATATTTGTATGTTGTGTGGGACTGGTCTTCCAGCTCCCGGCAGCTCATCAATTAAAAAACATTTAAATGTTGTCATGTGTTGTGATGTTTGCGCTCTTGATTTTCAGGATTTTTATGTGTTATTATGGCAGCATTCTTCAAAGGAGTTTGTTCAAGTGCAAATAGCAATCATCTTGTTTTACATTACATGGAGCTATTCAAATAAATGGTAATCGGATTTATTAATAAATAATTTATTAATACGCCAGCTTTACATCTCCAGGGGGCTTTACGTTCTCCCTTCACAAGTATTGATGCTTCACAACTGTATTGATGCTACACAAAGACCATATCATTGATATCAATGAATCATATCTTCATTGTTGGACAATAATTAAACACTGATAAACAAAGTGACTTTATTACAATGGGCTGTGTACCTTTAGATGCCCCACCCGTTACAGCCAGAAGAGGACTGGCCACCCCCTTGAGTCTGGCCTCTCTCTAGGTTTCTTCCCAGGTCCCACCTACTAGTAAATTTTTCCTAGCCACTGTGCATCACATGTGTTGCTTGCTCTTAGTGGTCTCGGGCCAGGTGTTTGTCAAACCACTTTGTGACAACTGTTGTTGTAAAAAGGGCTTTATAAATGCACTTGATTGATTGATGACACTCCCCACACTTGCCTGGTGCGATGACCTCCAAAGAACCGCCAGAGTGCTCCAAAAATCTTACATCACCCATGAAACAAGGGTCCTCAGCCTCCGACCGTTCCCGGCAAGACATCTCGGAAAACAACCAAGCAGACAGCCCCCAAAACCATTGACTTCATGGCAGGGAAAGCTCCTGGCAAACCAAGCTCAGCAGGTAAGTGTACAGGACTTAAGTAGTGCTCCTGACTAGTTAGTAATCTGTACCGGCTGAGCCTATACTCCCTTGGATTTTCTAAACACCTATGCATTCATCACCCAAAAACAGTCTTCATCACACTATTTACAGGTCGTTGCTGTAAATAAGAAATTCTTCCTAGTCAACTTACCTGGTTAAATAAAGGTTAAATTAAAAAATTAAATAAATTGAGTGCTCTTTATTCATTAACATTTCATATAATTACACTTGAATTACACTTGAACAGAGTCACTTGAGGTATGCAAACGCACATTTGGACAAGCCAGCTTAATTTTGGAAGGTGCTGTGGACTGATAATACAAAGATGACAAAGTGTTATTTGGTCATAACAAGGGGTGTTATGCACGGCGGCAAAAGAACACGGCGTTCCAAGACAAACACTTGCTACCCACAGTAGGATTTGGTGGAGGTTACATTATGCAGTGGGGCTGTGTGGCCAGTGCCGGTACTGGGAATCTTGATAAAGTTGAGGGTTGCATGGATTCCACTCAATATCAGCAGATACTTGAGAATAATGTAGAGGAATCAGTCAAAGTTGAAGCTATGCCAGGGCTGGATATTTCAACAAGACAACGACCCAAAACACTGCGCAAAATCTACTCTTGCATTCATGCAGAGGAACAAGTACAATGTTCTGGAAAGGCCATCCAAGTCCCCTGACCTGAATGTCCTTAAAAATCTGCGGGGTGATTTGAAGCCAGCTGTCCATGCTCAGCAACTATCAAACCTAACTAAATGAAAGATGTTTTGCAAGGTTGAATGGTCCAAAGTACCTTCATCCATAATCCAGACACTCATTACAGGCTATAGGAAGCGACTAGAGGCTTTTATTTCTGCTAAAGGAGGCTCCACTAAATATTGATGTGATTTTTCTGTTGGGGTTTGCAAATTTATGCACCTGTCTAATTTTGTTTTGATGCATGTTGCACATTTTCTTTTCATGTCCTCCAGTTATTTGATAGATTAAAATGAGCGCAGATGGCTCAGTGTGTAGGGAGTCAGACTTGTAGTCAGAAGGTTGCCAGTTCGATTCCCGACTGAGCCAAATGTCATTGTGTCCTTGGGCAAGACACTTTAACCGTATTGCTCCCAGGTCGTTGCTGTAAATAAGAAATTGTTCTTAGTCAACGTACCTGGTTAAATAAAGGTTATATTAAAAAAAAAATTATTTTAGTGAAATTGCTGATCCAAATGTCCAATTATTTATAAATGGAAATCCTGAAAATTGTCAGGGGTGCCTAAACTTTTGCATATGACTATATTGCCACACATACACAGTCCTGCCCTGTGATTTTTAATTCCTACAGGTGACCAGTTTGACAAAGTATGAACATGTATGTTACTGTAAGTTTCTCTTTATAAGATTGTCTACTGTTATATTAGTGTCTACTGGGATAAGAACCTCTGTTGACGTGAATGTCGTATAGTTCAGCAGACTGAACTAATTGCTCCTTCAGTTTATTTCTTGAGTCTGTAACAGACCTGAATAACATGCAAGTAACAGGCAACTGAAAGTATATTATTGATTTTGTTAGCTAAACACGTATTTTGAAAGTTCTGAATGGCTAACCTTAGGTAGGTCTAGTTAAAATTGTAGCTCTTTGACAACTTAGGTGGCATGAACAACTGAAAGTTAGCCAAATAAATATAGTTTTAGTTGAACACTAGGGCTGTAAAAGTACACGGGTATGTAATTGTACTGTGCGCTACGGGGTGCTCTTCGTGGGTTAGCACATGAACCCGAATAAATATAACATTAAATAATAAATAAATGGCTAGCTACAGAATTTTCTATGCTTCTTCAAAAAATCTAGTTCATATGAAAATAAATACTTTTGCTATTCTGAGCCTTTGTCTACATCATAGCCAACATTGTAATCATTGTTGGCACTTTTCCAACTTGTGTGAGTGTAACATGAGAACGAGGGCTAGACCTACAGTGGTGGTGATGAATTATCATGGGAAAATCCTTTATTGCATCTACAGACAACTAGACCATTATTGCTAAACGTCAATCTTGCCTAGTATTATTATTTATCTCAGACATGTATAGGAAGCGATTAAGATATGACACATGCATATTTTGTGAAACAACCATTCGTCTACATGTCAGGATAACATGTTTTGTATGTTTTCAGGATAACAAATGTAGCTATGGGCCAATGCATGTGCTCTATATACTGAAACAAATACTACAAATGGGTCATTTTATACCAACTTTTGGGATGTACTGTAGATAACCCCCCAAAAAATAGGTGATATATTGACCCATTGTTTCATTACCAGTTGGGTTATTTTTGGCAGAGACATTTGTGTTTACCATTACTAGATGAATTGATTGTGTTGGACTGACTGCTCATTTTGTTGTGGCTCTCTGTCTCCTGCTCAGTTACTGTATATAATTCATTGCCATCTGCTCTGCTGGGGGTGTAAATCTGAACACAGACTGACTTGCTCACCCAAGCTTTATGTGTTAACATTTGGCAATGTCTAATTAAGTGAAAAATGGGATGTACTGGCTGGAAAATGGTTGGCATCTGATAATGACTGTCATAATAGTTTGGGATATGTGCCTGTCACACAATGCAAATTAACTTATTACATCAGGATAATGATGGCAAGACAAATGTTATAATGGAAAGAGCTGCTCAGCGTGTCTTAAGAGGACTGATTTCAAGGCAAATCTCTATGTAAAGTCATATTTAATGAGTAAGGTCACCAAGGCAAACTATTTTGGTTGAATACTAATGTTTGTTTATGCTTGGGTGGTATGTTACACTCGGGGTAATGCAAATAAATGTCAATAATCAAAAAGCCAAGTTGGCACAGCAGTAATATTGATGCCTTGCAGCTGTGTCATTACACGGTCAGGATTTGAATCCTGCTTGTCGACTAGCCCAGGGGTCATACCCAATGCAATGCAGATGGCAGAAATGCTCGGGTGTGAGGTTTGATCAATCTAGTATGGTTGCCTTGCCTTGTTGCGTTCGAGCAACTCTTTGGGTCAGCTTGGGTGACAATTTGTTCCCTCTGGCGAATTAAGAATTGTTTAGATTTACTGGTTGAAAAAGCAGCTCGGTACCAATCAGAACTCTTTCGGATGTGATTCAGAAAACATACTTTATAATGGTATATCAAACACTGGAACAATGGGACATGTATGATACTTTAAATATGTATTATGTAACTTTCCACTTGTTTGTACTGGTAGGCTGAATTTCACATACTCCTTAAATACTAAAGGTTGTGTGAACGGCTGCAGTTTTGATTTTGATTTTCCAATGGCATGGAATAGTTTTTTAATTGAAGAGAAATAACAGAAATGCACTTATAGTCAGAATGTGATGACAACTGGCTGACTACTGAGCCACTTAGCAGCCGTGTGAATGAGCAGAATGCACATTTTCCAAATATAAACACACACGTTAAAGGATTCATTTCTTTACTAGTGTCAATCATTGTACCATTGAAAATAGCAGCTCTCAATAGTACTCCAGTGCTGTACCAATTCACTTCAACCCCAGCAGACCCCTGTGCATAATCAAATGCCTTGTGGGGCAAAATACATTTCTTTGTAATAGATGGATGTCTTCTTTTCCTAGATTAAAAACATCATTACAAAAAGAAATCCTAAGCACTCTTAAAAAATGTTCCTGGAGCTAAATATCCTGCCTAAACTTGGTATCTAGCATATCCTTATCTGTTTACAATGAGATTGATTGGCAGAGATACAGTAAGTCTCCAGCCACCCTATTGGAATTGAAATATGCTAACATTGAATACATTTTGTTTTCCAGTCCACAAATATTTAGTAATCAAGTTATGCCACAGGTTGTCCACGTGGCGTAGTGGGCCAAGTCTCTGCACCTCAGGACAGCCTACATCATGATAGCCATGGGTTTGACCCTGACTATTGTTTCTCTGACTTTCCCCAGGCGAATTGGCATAGCGCTGCCCGTGATTTGCGTTTGATACAAGAACGCCCATTGGTTTGATACAAGAACGCCCGTTATGATACAAGAACGCCCATTGGGCGTTCCTGGTAGCGTTTCATTAACCAATCGTGTTCGCAAGTTCAAATCCAGATGGACACTGTGTGTGTTTTGTTCTCCATTGCAGCGTGATGCAGACAGGCAATTTTTACTTTGTATTAGTAACTATTTGCGTTACTGTTGAAAAGAAATTTGCTATATTTTAAAGAATTTGGATTTGAAGGTATCAGTGTTTTTAGTCATTCGACACACAGCTTTGATGCGTGTGTCGTTGTGAGATGCTTCATTCATTAGTTGCTTACAACGGATGTTGACAAAGCTTTCGCTCCTGGACATAATGTACACATTACATGCACATTTTTGCCTTTGACAACAATGCATTTGAAGTAGTGCTTTTATCTCCACCTTGAAAATGCCAACTTTTCATCGGATTGCTCCTGACTCGCTATCTCTGCTACTTATTCGAAACCCTGTTAGCTGTTGTGTGTGTGGCGCGTGTGCTGGCATGTGTGTAAAAACACGGTTAGCTAACATGAAACATGACTGCCTTAGCCAAGTATAATCGCCTAACTCATTATTAACCTAACCACTCACTAGCTCTGAGCCAGGGGTGCGTTCGGATTACACAGTTTATTCAATCAATGCATAGTAACATACTGCATTTAAAATCCATTAACTGCGTTGTAATGACAGGAAAAGTAATTAGTTAGATTACCCCGTTAATGGAAAAAAACGATGTTACATAAAGCCGTTATTCCAAACACTGATCATTACATTAACCATAAGCCTTAGTCAAACCCTTACTTTAACCTTAACCACTCGGAATGAAACCTTGCTTTTAAGACCATCTAAAATATATTTTAAGAACACCTTTTACTAAAATGCCACATCATGATGCTTCCAATTGAAAAACAAATAGTTTTGAAACGTGCTGAGAGACATAAGAAAATCGTGTCCGTGTACATGAATCAACAGATTAAAATTGCGTGATTATATCACGAAATGCTGTGAGTTTGCGTTAGTTAGTAACCTCATGCCTAACCTTAACCGTAAATGTTGTAACAGAATTAATTAGAACGCTATGGAATATGTGTTCCGGGGCATTCCGGTTTGCGAAAACGGGAACTTCCACCAGCACGAGAACGCCCATTTGTGTCTGCAGCTGGATGATATTGGTTTTGCATTGAATAAGGAAAATAGAAATGCAGGATCAAACTAAAAAAATTACAACTTCATGGCAGGTGTAATGCCTACAGTATACCACTCTTTTTTTCCAGTGGCGCGCGACAAAGCGGAAATGGGAAGCATTGACGAGTTCGAGCGCTCAGTAAACGATTCATAATAAAACTGTAAATGGTTCATAATAACAAAGTTAAGATAATCTTAGCCACTGTTGACATTAATGTCAATGCTGCTGCCAGTTCTGCAATCGTTTACCTTTTTCTTCTTCTTCTAGTCCGTGAAAATATCAAAGTCAGTAGCCTCTCCTCCGTTCAGGAGAAGACTGCAACTTGCATCGCGAGCAACACGCACAAGTATAAATAGTTATGGCGCTTCCATGACATCACTTTGGCGCATGCCAGGTCAGGAATCTCTAGTATACTGTGCACTTAAGACCATCATTAAATGCAGGCTACTGATGGAGGTAGCTAGTGGCCATGAAATGCAACCCTTATTCCATCAAATATAGCCTATGCTGCTATTCACCAATGAGGCTTTTTAGCTTTTAACTATACATGTTCTACTGTTATGCTGCCTATATAAGGAATTACACAACGAAGCATTAAAAAAAAGCTTGTAATTTAGACCGTAACATTGACTAACCTGTCGAGAAGAAAGCCGGCAACTTCAGTGTCTCTTTGAAAGTCTTTCTCCTTCATTAGCTCTTTTCACCTGGGAAAGGCTACCGAAGGTTTACACTCGTTTTTTTATTTGCCGGTCACGTTCCCTTTTTAATTCCCTTTTTCGCTTCGATGACAATTACTTCTCCTGTGGCTCGGCATAAGATCCATTATGAACTAAAGTGCAGTGCAGGCTTTCAAATTTGCCGGGGGAAGTACGCCTCTCACTGATCTCCTTCTCCGTTTCAGCTGGTTTCAGTCTTTCAAAATGGATTGTGGATTAGCTAGACAGTTTGGCTAGTGCTTTATGTCCCTCTCGGTGATTATAGTTTTTGAAAATGCCAGAACATCATGGAAGCCTCCTTGGACTTGCTTGTCCAATGTAAATACAGATAAGAAATGCTTCGCATACCAGGATAAGTCAGATCATTGGATGAGGTAATATTACACCAATGATGACATATATTTATGAATGAAGACTAATAAAATATTTAAAACACTACACAGTGTACCTTTAGCTGAGCTATTGAACATTGAAACATGGTAATTTCCAACATACATAATGATTTTTTAATAATTTCCACATAGTAGCATTAGTAATCTAAACTGGTAAAATTACACTTTCACAAGGAGGAGCATTATGAACAATGATCTAGCAATGGCTAATAGGTGGGGTTGGGGAAATGTTTTTTTTTCTTTTCTCAGGCTTGTGCAGCAGGAATTGGTGATGGGTGTTTGGGCTGGGTTGGAATTGTTTAAAATAATTTTTGGGTTAGGGATGGTTTTTGGGTCAGGGTGTGTGGTATATCTTTCTGGATTGGTCAAAACCAAGCAGAGACATTTTCCTATGAGTATGAGTGTGTGTGTGCATCTTTGTGTGTGTGTGTGTTATATGCATTTGGAACTCTGGATGGTGCTGCCTATAACATTGTGACCTGGAGCGGTCACTGGGGTCCTTACTTTGAAGGGAATGTGTTTTAAATCATCAAGACATGTCAATTTGATGGATAGATCCTTCTTCCAATTCTCCTGTATAGAGGCATGAAATATAGCCAGTGAAGAGGGCTGTTTAGCCAAAGAAGAGTAAGACACCACTCTTTGATATTGGGACAACCTAAGACAGGCAAGGCGTGTATATGAACATTATCATGCTCCAATCCTTCCATATATGGGCCGTAAAATGTGGCTAGAGAAGATGGCTGGTTAGCCAATATGTGTGAAATCCCACCTGTGACATCTATGGGACGTGTCAGCCATGCAGCTGGCCAAATTTCAAAATCTCACTTACCTACAAGGACATACAAGTATGGTGTTTTAAAGAACCAATGTGGGTCAATAACTTTTGATCATCTCAGTCCAGAAAGGTTTTTGTTTGTGAGGGGGTCGGGTGTTTTGTGTACAGAGTGAAAAAATTATTAATATTCAAATGGTGTTTGTTGATTCATGGCCGAACCTTTCCCATAAAAAAAATGTAGTGTTCCTTGAGTCACAACTAACTGTAGGCGTGCATGGCCTTAGAGTTAAATAGTAGGTTGAGTACAGCAGAAATAAACTAGAAGACATCTGAAAGAATACCATTAATCCTTTCCCCCTGGCAGGTATCTGAAATGCTACATTTGCAATAAATAAAACACAGTTTCTATTTCTCAAAGCCTCATTTACTGTATATATGCAGCCCATTTCTGTTCTGTAATAACTAACTGGTATTGTTTTCTGCCTAGGGTTACACGGATTCTGTTACATTTACTTCATTTTAGGTTAATGACAGTAAACAACAACACATAAACAGAGGGGCAGAGCTATAAAAGCTTTCATAAAAATGTAATGAGGGTCTTGCTCTTTTCTCAGTTCAGTCAAATAAACTAACAATTTAATGTTGTCAGTTAAATTGTTAAATATATTTTGTCACATTAAGACATGGTAGTAATATAAAAATCCATAAAGACAAGATTTCTAATATGTTGTCTATATGTTCGTATATTATCTCCTACTTTAATTTAAATTTAAAACTTAATTGAGTCTCCTTTATCTTTGAGTCAATTTAATTTTTAAACAGTGAAATGTCTCATCTATGAAATGGCTTTCTAAAAATCTTCCAGAGCCCATCAGTTTCCCTGTTCAATTAGGACATTAACACTGATAACTTACAAAGATAAAATTGATTTTAATTGGTACATTTGGGACAGAGCAGTAATAATTAGCATTAGCATCTGTTTTTAGTGATAAATCTTTAGCATTGGTTGGAATAGAGCTATTGCTGTGTATAAACTGTAAACTTCTGTAAAACTGATCCATGGTGCAGTGTAGTGAGGAGACAAGTGCAAAAGGTTAAGAATAAAACAAACATAGTTTTAATCTGAAAAGCACATACAAAATGAAAATAGCCTTGATGGGCAAAATACTCAATTACATTTAACACTGACACACAGAAAACCTGACAACATTCAAACAATGCTTAAATAGACAGATAAGGAGAAATGGATCAGCTGTAGAATCAATCAAGGAATTTATTGGAGGAGACAAAGCATGTGATTAGACCATGTGACTGAAAGAGTGGGAACTGAAACCGAAACAATACACACAGGTTAGAAATCATATTAGAATAATCAAAGGGGAGAACACAAAACACAACTTTCCTGATCCATAATGGAACCGTGACAACCTAAGTATACAATTTCCATTATAAGAATAACCAGTAGTTTTCTATAATTACAAATACATAACACAATGGCCACTCATTAAATAAAAAAAATTGTATATTATTTTTGCAATGTAATTGCTGTTGATCGCTAAGTCCTTTCATTGCAAGAAACACTTGGAGTTGCAGCTGGTTTATGTGTAGTGACATCCTGTCCCAATCAGGAGATATTAAGGGGTGTTGTTGACTAAGATTGGGAGGGTTGGGAGGCAGTGTGAAAGGAGGAATAATATTTTTCACAACATCTGGCTTTCAAAGTGTTGTAGAAGTATTAACAATATCGAAGAGTACACATATTAAAAACCGACTTTTTTGTGATGTGCACTGCAATTACATCCTCCAGATGGGAAGAGAGAGGAAAGGGCTAGTAAGCTGACCTTCAAATTGCCCTTCATGCCGATCTGAACACAGACATGCTCCTCCTGTAATGTATCTCTTCTGAAAGCCTTGTTGTTCTAAAAAAAAAAATATTTCAACATTTTATTGAAATATACATACATTCCTGATAATACTTAAATTATCTTGAAAAATCCAAATTCAGTTTTTTGCTGCTCTTGTTGTTGGGCATTACCCACCACAAAGAAATTAGATAAAAAATCCAATACATACAGTGGGGAGAACAAGTATGTGATACACTGCTGATTTTGCAGGTTTTGATTCCTACTTACAAAGCATGTAGAGGTCTGTAATTTTCATCATTGGTAAACTTCAACTGTGAGAGACGAAATCTAAAACAAAAATTCAGAATATCACATTGTATTATTTTTAAATAATTAATTTGCATTTTATTGCATGACATGCCGTGCCTTGCGAAAGTATTCGCCCCCCTTTAACATTTCGACCTTTTGCCACATTTCAGGCTTCAAACATAAAGATATAAAACTGTAATTTTTTGTGAAGAAGCAACAAGAAGTTGGACACAATCATGAAGTGGAACAAAATTTATTGGATATTTCAAACTTTTTTAGCAAATAAAAAACTGACAAATTGGGCGAGCAAAATGATTCAGCCCCTTTACTTTCAGTGCAGCAAACTCTCTCCAGAAGTTCAGTGAGGATCTCTGAATGATCCAATGTTGACCTAAATGACTAATGATGATAAATAGAATCCACCTGTGTGTAATCAAGTCTCCGTATAAATGCACCTGCTCTGTGATAGTCACAGAAGTCCGTTGAAAGAACAGAGAGCATCAAGAAGAACAAGGAACACATCAGGCAGGTCCAAGATACTGTTGTGGAGAAGTGTAAAGCCGGATTTGGATACATAAAGATTTCCCAAGCTTTAAACATCCCAAGCACTGTGCAAGCAATAATATTGAAATGAAAGGAGTATCAGACCAATGCAAATCTACCAAGACCCGGCCGTCCCTCTAAACTTTCAGCTCATACAAGCAGAAGACTGATCAGAGATGTAGCCAAGAGGCCCATGATCACTCTGGATGAACTGCAGAGATCTACAGCTGAGGTGGGCGAGTCTGTCCATAGGACAACGATCAGTCGTATACTGCACAAATCTGGCCTTTATGGAAGAGTGGCAAGAAGAAAGCCATTTCTGAAAGATACCCATAAAGTGCTGTTTACACATGTTTGCCACCAGCCAAATGGGAGAGACACCAAACATGTGGAAGAAGGTGCTCTGGTCAGATGAAACCAAAATCAAAATGTTTGGCAACAATGCAAAACATTGTGTTTGGTGTAAAAGCAACACAGCTCATCACCCTGAACACACCATCCCCACTGTCAAACATGGTGGTGGCAGCATCATGGTTTGAGCCTGCTTCTCTTCTTATGATCCAAAACATAAAGCAAAATCTACAATGGAATGGTTCACAAATAAACATATCCAGGTGTTAGAATGGCCAAGTCAAAGTCCAGACCTGAATCCAATCGAGAATATTTGGAAAGAACTGAAAACTGCTGTTCGCAAACGCTCTCCATCCAACCTCACTGAGTTCGAGCTGTTTTGCAAGGAGGAATGGGCAAAACATTCAGTCTCCCAATGTGCAAAACTGATAGAGACATGCGACTTACAGCTGTAATCGCAGCAAAAGGTGGCCCTACAAAGTATTAACTTTTTTTTGCACGCCCAATTTTGCAGTTTTTTTTGTTAAAAAGTTTGAAATATCCAATAAATTTTGTTCCACTTTATGATTGTGTCCCACTTGTTGTTGATTCTTCACAAAAAAATACAGTTTCATATCTTTATGTTTGAAGCCTGAAATGTGGCATAAGGTCGAAAAGTTCAAGGGGGCCGAATACTTTTGCAAGGCACTGTAAGTATTTGATCACTTACCAACCAGTAAGAATTCCAGGTCTCAAAGACCTGTTAGGTTTTCTTTAAGAAGCTTTCCTGTTCTCCACTCATTACCTGTATTAACTTCACTTGTTTGAACTTGTTACCTGTATAAAATGCACCTGTCCACACACTCAATCAATCAGACTCCAAGCTCTCTACAATGGCCAAGACCAGAGAGCTGTGTAAGGACATCAGGGGTAAAATTGTAGACCTGCACAAGGCCGGGATGAGCTACAGGACAATAGGCAAGCAGCTTGATGAGAAGGCAACAACAGTTGGTGCAATTATTAGAAAATGGAAGAAGTTCAAGATGACGGTCAATCTCCCTCTGTCTGGGGCTCCATGCAAGATCTCACCTCGTGGGGCATCAATGATCATGAGGAAGGTGAGGGATCAGCCCAGAACTACATGGCAAGACTGGGTCAATGACCTGAAGAGAGCTGGGACCACAGTCTCAATGAAAACCATTAGTAACACACTCACCGTCATGAATTTAAGTCCTGCAGCGCACACAAGGTCCCCCTGCTCAAGCCAGCACATCAGCACACCATCTGAAGTTTGCCAATCACCATCTGGATGATCCAGAGGAGGAATGGGAGAAGGTCATGTGGTCTAATGAGACAAAAGTAGAGCTTTATGGTCTAAACTCCACTCGCCATGTTTGGAAGAAAAAGAAGGATGAGTACATCTCCAAGAACACCATCCCAACCATGAAGCATGGAGGTGGAAACATTATTCTTTGGGGATGCTTTTCTGCAAAGGGGACAGGACAACTGCACCGTATTGAGGGGAGGATGGTTGGGGCCATGTATCGCAAGATCTTGACCAACAACCTCCTTCCCTCAGTAAAAGCATTGAAGATGGGTCGTGGCTGGGTCTTACCCGAAACACACAGCCAGGGCAACTTAGGAGTGGCTCCGTAAGAAGCATCTCAAGGTCCTGGAGTTACCTAGCCCGTCTCCAGACCTGAACCCAATAGAAAATCTTTGGAGGGAGCTGAAAGTCCGTATTGCCCAGCGACAGCCCCGAAACCTGAAGGATCTGGAGAAGGTCTGTGTAGAGGTGTGGGCCAAAATTCCTGCTGCAGTGTGTCCAAACCTGGTCAAGAATTACGGGAAATGTATGATCTCTGTAATTGTAAACAAAGGTTTCGGTACCAAATATTGAGTTCTGCTTTTCTGATGTATCAAATACTCATGTCATGCAATAAAATGCTAATTTTAGATATATAATAGACATGGTAAAGACGTTCTGCTGAAGTTCAAACCAAGCATCAGAATGGGGAAGGACATTTATTTAAATTACTTTGAATGGGGAATAGTTGTTGGTGCCAGACCGGCTTGTTGAGTATTTTAGAAAGTGCTGATCTACAGGGATTTTAATGCACAACCATCTCTAGGGTTTACATGGAGGAGAAAATATCCAGGGAGTGGCAGTTCTCTGGGTCAAATGCCTGGTTGACACCAGTGGTCAGAGGAGAATGGCCAGACTGGTTTGAGCTGATAGACATGCAACTGCAACCCAATAACCACAACCAAGCTATGCAGAAGTGCATCTCTGAATGCAAAACATTTCAAAATTTGGAGCAGATGGGCTACAGTAGCAGAAGACCACATGGGTCCCACTCCTAAGAAAAGGAAGGTGAGGCTACAATTTGCACAGGCTCAGCTAAACTGGACAATAGAAGATTGGAAAACTGTTGCCTGTTCTGATGAGTCTCAATTTCTGCTGCAACATTCATATGATAGGGTCAGAATTTAACATAAACAACATGAAAGCATGGATCCATCCTGCTTTACATCAATGGTTCAGGCTGGTGGTGGTGGTGTAATGGTGTTGGAGATAATTTCTTGGCACATTTTAGAACTCCCAGTACCATTTGAGTATCATTTTAATGCCACAGCTTACTGTATCTGAGTATTGTTTCTGACCATCCAGAACGATAATGTGCCATGTCACAAAGCTCACATTGTCTCAAACTGGTTTCTTGAGCATGACAATTAGTTCACTTTGCTCAAAGACTCCACAGTCACCAAATCTCAATATAATTGAGCACATTTTGAATGTGGTTGAATGAGATATTTGCATAGTAGATATGCAGCTGACAAACAGCAACAACTCCGTAACGCAATAATGTCAATGTGGACCAAATTACTGTATCTTAGAGATGTTTCCAGCATTTATGTCATGAAGAATGAATGAGTTCTGAATTCAAAAGTGGGTCCAACCCTGTACTAGCAATGTGTAGATACTGAGTGAGTATATGTTACATTTGTCATGAGTTCAAAAGTAACCACTAGGCTTATCCAACTTTGTCCAGAGCTCCAGCTCAGGGATTAAGAATAGATAAATTGGAATACATACCTTGATATCCAACAACTTATTATGTGCAGATCAGGCACCTCTGAGTTCTGTCACGGCAGTATAGATGTGAAATCCTTTTGCATGTGTACTGACTAAAGTCTTTCTGTGTTGAATAGAAGTGTGATTCGAATGAGAGGGCTCGACAAAATGTAGTTGGAGGAACCACCATTCCACACCTGTTTAAGGAGTTGGTGATTCGGAGACAAGGCTCTGTCATGGGGATTTAGAAATGATCAATTCAGTTGGGCGAAAAATGGTGTCGTAAAAAAGGTGTTGTGAATAAAGTAGCAAACAACAGTAAGTCAGAATTAATTTTTTAGTGGCCATTGCTTCTATTGCCATGTCTGAACAGGGGCGCCCCCAGGGATTTTCGGGCCCATTAAAACATATTATATCAGCCCCATCCCAGCGGGAGGCGGGGAAGGTGGAGGCATATAATCGGTGTGATGCATACAGTGGAATTCACTATTTGATGCGGCTGATACTGCATAGTTTAGGCAATGTGCTAATGGTGATCTTTAACAGTATAAATGTAATTTAAAGTCTTGAAAAATTCTCAACATTATTGCATAACTTAAAATAAATATAACTTAAATATACATCCCTGGAAAAAAATTGAGAACAATGCAAAGTCATTGGTGTCTCTGGTTTTACTAATGATAGGTATTTGTTTGTGTAAAATTAGCATTTTTGTTTAAATTAAATCCATAAACCACTGATATCATAGCTCCCAAATTCCAAATACAAATACTGTTATTCAGATCATTTATTTTTATAGAAAGGTACAAATGGACGAAATCACAAGGAAGATGCAGTGTTGTCAGACCTTGAATAATAATAATAATTGGCTTTCATGTGTCTTGGCATGCTCTCCACCAGTCTTTCACATTGATGTTGTGTGGCTTTATGTCACTCCTGGTGCAAAGATTCAAGCAGCTCCATTTTTTTGATGGCTTGTGACCATCCATCTTCCTCTTGATCATATTCCAGAGGTTTTCAATGGGGTTGATTTAAGCAGTGTTTTTTTTTTTACAGAGGTGTGCCGGTACATTAACCCCTTCAATCAAATAAATCAACATAATTTTGGCTGTCACTTATACAGACTGAGGAACACAATGCTTCAAACTGTCCAGCATCCAATACAGACTATAGGCTGTTGTTGGTTCATATCATGATAATTATGAGGGAAAAAAAATTGTGTTTAAATTCTTATAAATGAAAAGGATGGAATCTTTTTTTTTCATATTAGAAATAAATTCCCAAGAACCCCCTGCAAATATGCGAACTGACATGTCAGTCAACACAATGCCCTGTGACAGGCGCAGTTCTAGCAGGGGGGAGAACATGTTCACCTGGCAACACTGTTATGTCAGCATTCCTAAACGATTCCTAAACGATTCCTAAACCGATTCTTAAAAAAACTGAAAAAATAACATTAAAGAGAGGCTCTTATAGAGTTTTTTTATAGAAAATTATTAAAATTTAACAATATATTAATGTTTTAAATTACTTAAATATATAATAATTAAACCTAAGTCAACTAACACACAACTACAATAATTTAATAATAAATAACAGTTACACTATTAACAAAGTAACAACAAAATGAATGTTGAGTTGGTATGCTAACTAAACCAGCTTCAAACTTTAGCAGTTCTTTTGCAGAAAAATTACCGTATATGCCTCCTCTGGCAAGTGTCACACCCACAACATCTTCGAGGACCTTCCTGGCACTCTCAGTCACCAGAATACTAGGATTTCATTAGTGTCAAGTCCAGGTTATATTGTTCAGCGGTAGTACCTTATATGTTATTGGTTAGTGGAGGGTAAGTGGACCTCTAGCCTTCTCTATGTTTCATTATAGACACCAGTGTTCCGTTACGCAGCTGTTGCCTTTTGTAATTAATAGAGTATATAACCAGATAATTTGTGGCCTGTATTTTGTTGGTTAAATCGCTGCTGTACCTTGTCTTGTTGTCGTTCTGGACTTGTGTTATATTGAGTATCTGATTAATACCGCCATACCTGCGATTGCTTCCATTCATTATTCATTGGGACCGAGCGTGACAGTCAGACTGTATGACGTGCTCTCCTGACTTATTCTTTTCCGCTACCGTATCTCAGACGTTCTCCCAAATTACGTTCTCAGGAAACTATTTTGAAAACATGATTTAAATTGTATGCCAACATATTTATGGTATTTTTACGTTGATCTGCTTGTTTTGTTATTAGGCTATATTCGTCCTTCTTTTACGTTGCACCAGCATGTTTCATTTCGCCGGCTCATGCAAGAATATTTCACACATTCCATAGCGTTCTAAATTATACATTAAGGTTCACGGTTAAGGTTAGCTATGTGGTTACCATTAATTGTATATGTTCTTACTGAGGTTAAAGGTTAGGATTAGGGTTAACGTTACTAAAAAAATATGTGCAACACGCTTGCATTAGCTGGAATGGAGAAAAACACACAAAGCATCCATCTGGTTTTGAACTTGCAAACTCCGGGATGAAAGTTGGGAAAGTAGTCTATATTTACGGTATCTAGCTAACGGTAGACTACAGAGAAAGTGTGATATTTTACGTCCGTTTCGCAGCATCAGAGAGAAAATACTTCAGTCGACACATTAAGTGGAATCGAAATTAGGAATTTTGCGTTCCATTGTGGAACCAGGTTTTGGTACCCCACCCTAGTGAAAACATGATTACATTTGAAAAACATTCACTAGAGTCTGTTTTATCCAACAGTAGACTAATTTTAGTAACACGTGAACATAGACCCAGTATCCCTGCAATGAATTAACAATGATTATTGTAATGAATTACGAGTGCTATTATTCTGAAAGTACAATTCAGAATTTGTGTTTCCAGGCGAACATGTTTGCCCCCCTGCTAGAACCGTGTCTGCCCTGTGAGCCTGAGTTTGCGTCTGTTGGGCCTGGCACCAGGCAGGGGCAGGGACAACTGTTGTAGTATCAATAGCTTGCTTAAAGTTTGCCTGCATTGACTAAATGTTGGAGTAAAAGAGGAACAAAATGTATTTTTTGATTTATTGTATGTATTATTGTGTGAAGATATTCAGAAACTATCTATTTTTAGCCTATTTCACTATGGACTAAGCTAACAGATTCCACCACTCATATTCCATACTCATCTAACTTTTATTTCTATCTCCTTTCTTCCTTTTCGTTTTAGGGAATCAGAATTTTCTTTAGTAAGCTGACACATCACGCCACTGTACTTACCAAATATCTACTTCCATATGCTGACATTTGTTGCACTAACTGTACAAATTATTAATTGTTTAATCGGAAGATCTGCACACTCTATTCTTGTTTTTATTATTTTAGTATGTACTTGTTGTGTAATTTATGTGTAACTCTATGTCTTCTGCACCTCTGCGCTTTCATCTTGGCCAGGTCGACGTTTCAAATTAGAAAAAATAATAATATATATATATATACATACATGAAAACATAATTGATGCTCCACCGGTAATCCTCACTCGCAATTCACTGCTAGGCTAGAGATAGCAAGTACAGTTCCCACCTGGTTTAAGGACAAGACCGAACCATTTCTTGTGGAGGTGGGGGGATGCAAAATGTGCAATATTGAAGCACTCTGGATGTTTATTTTTTACCAAATACAAGAAAAGAAAATATAACAGGTGGATAGGTTAAGAATTTAATGTATATTATTTAGTTTTTTTACCAAATGTATCAATCATTTTTTAGGGCCCTTGTCAGTCACAAATTGTTTTGACACCCCCCCCCCCCCCCCCATATGGTGCCCCTTCTGAATACAGACCACTAGTTTTTCAGCCAAAAATGCTCTTGTTTTTTCCCCACTATTTGTAAAATGCATAACAACGCCTGAAAATATTTTTGAAAAAAAGAAATTGTCCATTATTTAAAGTGTGTCTGCTTTTGCCAGCCCAAATAACAATTATTATTAATTAAAACATTATCATTAACTATGTCAATATTCATCTAGGAAAACACAGGGGAGCTAGGGACTTTACACAGCTTAATGAAGCATTTAAATCACAGGGAGAACATTTTGCCATTTAAATTAATTATGTACTTGCCCCTCCATAAGTTATAAGAAAGTGAAGTTAACTGCTTTTTTTGCTCTATACTCAATTCATCTGGAACTTTGATTCAAAGTTGCATATTCCCTCACTGTATGCAAGCAGAAGTGTTGGGACATTTGGCTCACATGTGACCATTTGTCAGTATGTATAATCCAACAGGAACGCTAGGGGGCTGGCTGTCTATGACAGAACAAAAAGGAAATAATTCTTCAGGTCTTCGGTCTTCAGCTGTCTGCTAAGGATCTCAACAACAGCTGATGACAGAAGAATGACCAGAACTCTAAAACTTAATAATTCTCAGTAAAATCACCAACAGTCTTCAACAATGCTGTTTCCAGGAGACTTTGGAAGCAGAATTACAAAAAGGCTATCCTGCAAGATGTAAATCTCTGATCAGCACTAAAAACAGAATTGCCTTATTAGCATTTGCTAAAAAGTAAAGTGATTACCCAGAAGAGTTTCGGAAGAGTGGGATTTGGACAGATGAGAAGTATGTGAACTTATCAAATGAATGAGAAGGCAAATGTGATGAATCAAAGCAAACCACCTCATCTGTAAATAATGGTGGATGTAGTGTCATGGCATGGGCAGGCATGTCTGCCTCTGCAACAGGCTCACTCATCTGTATTGATGATGCAGCAAATTACAGCAGCAGCAGAATGAATGCAATAAATACATCTTGTATACCAGTTTACAAGAAAATGCCACCAGAACCATTGGGTGGCAATTCATAATATAACAGGACAATGACCCAAAACACACTGCCAACACAACTAAGGAGTTCAACGGGGAAGTAGATTTTAGACAACTCCATTTTAGAAAACTCCAACGTTTATGTTGAAGGACAAGTCCACCCCAAAATGAACCTAGGGGTTAATAATGATATTAATAATTGATGTAAAGCACTTTGAGCTGGATTCCTTGTATAAAAGGTGATATATGAATAAAGGTTTATTATTATTCTTATTAATAGCACATTGCAACCTAGTCGACCGTTCTCTGGGATATGTTTTCATGCTAATGGAATGTGCCCAGTTTTAGTGCGAACAGATAATTACCATATAAGCTAGTTGTGAGGGCACATTTTGTAGTAAAAATAAATCACTATTATAGACCACTAACAAGGCTCAAAATAGTGCCACACTTTCACGGTAGCATAATGTGAGTCCCTACATGCAAGCATTGAAGCATTGAGAACTTTGTAAATGTACAAACAGTTTTTTAGAAATATAGTTTAAAAGACATTACCGTTCGTGTCTACAAGGCAGCAGCCATCTTCAGAAAACAGACTTGATCAGTCAAACCACAAACTCTGTGCTATGTGAAGGGGCACTATTTCTATATGAAAAAAAACCTAAAAAGTCTCTAATAAAGAAATAGAAGTTAAGATATTAAGAGAATAAGAATAAAGGAAATCAGTTAAATATGCATTTAATTATAGAAACAAGTATTTGGAAAATATGTCAAGTCTGTTTTTCATAAACAAATTTAACTAGTTTTGTAGACATTTCCAAACTGGTTGAATCAATGAGAATAGAAAGCTTCTGTACATATGTGAAGCATCATAGTAAATTTGAGAGATGTGGCTACAGGAGTTGTAGAAGGCACGTGGATCGTAGCTGAGATGAATTAACATAGTTGGAGGTAGGTGGTAGATAGAAAGATATAATGATATTGGAAGCTTTAATTGGGTGAATAATGGTTAGGGTGGGGGCAAACAAAGTAGTAATACAAAAGTGTGTGTGTGGAAATTATGCATGTGCATTGACAAACAATATCTTATCCTTCACTTTAAAGCTGATCCCACCCCCCATCATTTATTGTTTTAATAAAAGGAAATCACAGCAGTTATCCAAGAAGAACCTGTGATTGCTGCAATTCCTGTTGAAATGGGAAAGAAATAAAATGATTCAAATCATTGTGCCCATTAATATTTTGTATAATGATGTCATAAGTGCATAAAAGGGATTTTTATTTTTTTAGAATCCTCAAGGTAATGCATCAATTAAAATAAAAAACTAAACAAACATTGGCTGTTAAATTTCTACATTTGAGCTTTGTCCCAAATAAATGATAGGTATTTTTTTTTTACAATATAGACCCCTATGTAGTGCTACCCAGTGGGAAGTTTGTAGATGGTTATAGGGCTGAAACTAACGATTATTTCTTTAATTGATTATGTTGGTTGTTTCTATGATTAATCAATTAATCGGATAAACAAATTAACAAATATTTCCATGACTTTATGAAAAAATGTTATTCCAAATTGACTATTTTAACACATAACAGATCTAAATGTATGCTATAAAACATGGACAAAACATATGCTCATTTCTTTAGTAAGGTGCAAAATATTGTATTTTATACCTTGCTTAGACAGACCTGAGATGTTAAAATTATTGTCTACAAAACAATTATAGAAACAGCTTTTATAGAACATAGTTGTAAATAACCTTATAATGAGGCCTGTCGAATAGTAATTTCGCTTTATGTATTTTATCTGATTATGCTATTTTTACATATCTACTATTTTTGATTGACTTTTATTTTGAAACGGACTTTGGAGTTTCTACTGTGCGCAAACAGTAGTTGAAAAAAATGATAAAAGTGAAACGTTTAACAAATTTGCATCCCGAAGAGGCACAAAGTTAGCATATGTTGTAATACTTTAATAGTAAGATCTGGTTTGTGTTTGAAATTAGTTTTGCACTATAACTCTTGTTTGTTTACTTGGGCACTGCCGGGTAGTGTTAATGAGCTTGTTAGATTAACGTTAGCTGTACCGCGTCTGGTCTACTCCAAACATTAATTAGCCAGCTAGTTAAATACACTTGTCGTGCAATGTTGAAGTGGATTTGACTTAATAGGCGTTTTAAGCTGGATCGCAACCAAACACTGACTATTTGATAAATAAGAACTAACTTCTGTGGGAGGAACTATTCCTCATTTCAATAATGCTATTATTATGTAGTAACTTAATTACCCTGCTGTTGAGTCCCCTTCGCTTATCGCTCCAACCTTTTCTCTTTTCAAGTGCTCCCTCATTACGGTTGTGCTCCGGTGCCATGGCATTTGTTTTACAGAGCTTTCACGTAAAACTTTTGAAATTTAATCGATTCATTGTTGCAGCCCTAGATTTTACATAATCTTTACCATGATGGATGCAGACTGGCACAGTAGGCTGTAATGGGAGAGGGTGTACTGAGCTGCTCTTTTTTCTATTTGTTCCGTTACCTCTGAACTTGCCTGAACCTTCTCCCTTTCATGGGCCTACAGGTCCTTTGAATTTACAAATTAAGCACTGTATATAACCTATTGATGTAGCACTCGCACTAGCTCAACCCTATTCTCCCTGAGTGAGAGAGCTGACTGATGAGAGAGACAGTCAAATAATTATCTCAAATGATATAGGAACATAGACAAATTATACATTTTCATCATTGTCCCCCTTTAAGAGGAAATTAGGAATGATGCAAAAGGTTAACCAACTATTTGCATGTGTTACGTTGATTTCATTTATTATTTTGAATGGAATTAATCATAATCCTGTATTAAAGTGGAACAATGACAAATATATATAATGTGTCTATGTTCCTATTACCTTAACTGCAGAAGGTAATTATTTTACTTTCTATCTCATCAGGCAGCTCTCTAACTTCTGGGAGAGCAGGGTCATGCTAACGTGAGTGCTACTTGAATAGGTTATATGGCTCTGTCCCCACTAATGTGCTAGATACACATTTGTGAAATAATGAGTAAACACATACTCTAGCTATATATCTATCCCATTAGCTTGACCCTGCTGTAGCTTTGCCCTGCTCTCCCTAAATGAAAGAGCTGCCTGTTGAGATCAAAAAATATGAGTCAAATAAGGATGTGATTTAGGAACATAAATTATTCCCCTTTAAATGATGCAGAAAGGTGGTATGTTTGGGTAGTCAAGATGGTGAAATGAACAGCGGGGCTTGAGAGATGGCAAAAGCAGTAAAATGCTGGTGAAAAGTGAATGCAATTTTAGGGTTTGTACCAGGTAGTAGGTGAATGGGTAGAGAGTGTGGGGTGTCGGAGAAAGTGGTGTGGTGTAGGTTGAGGTTGGGTCATACGGGGCTGAATGCTACATTGCAATTACAGACAGGGATAGGGAAGCATGATACAGGGGCTGTGTAATGAGTGTCTTGTGAAAAACAGCAGAGCATGTGCTTCTGTATTGTGAGGCGTATGATGTAGAGAGGGAAGTGTTGTATGAAAGGGTTAGGGCAGTGAGCGGAGGTGGGTGTTGGGGGTGGGGGTTGTGGGTGGAGGACCAGGGAAGGATATATGGCCTTGGAGGCAGATATCATTTGAACGGTTGATTCAAAACAGTGAGTGGAGCTCACATCACAAATTTGCACATAAGCATAATTTTAATTTCTTTAATTAAATCTAACCTTACACCTAAACTTAACCCTAACTTCAACCACACTGGAGTGTTAAAATGTAACCCTGTGCTATATATATATATATATATATATATATATATATATATATATATATACATACAGGGAAAGCGATAAGGTTGGCATAAATTGTCATTATCAGTCAAAAGTAAACAGTGTATTTTCAGTGTGTAATGTGACTCTGCTTTGTTTCAACCAATCAAACGAGTTCTGCCTCCAAGTCAGCTCTGCCAGGAGAACACTTTTCAATACCTACAGCTCCACTGAGCCTTTGTTGGCCATAACTGACCTCACACTCCGGTACAGTAGGTGGCAGTGTATGCACCTAAATGTTGGTTGGTTATAGACCAGGTATCTGTCAAAGCAATTTTTGATGACTGCTGTTGTCAGAAGGGCTTTATAAAATGAATTGATTGAGGTGTCATTTTTGACCTAGTACTATGTAAAGATCACTTCAACTTCACAGAAACATTCATTTTAACATATTTTATTTCAGGACTGGTCAAACTTTTGTAATCTATCTTTCTGTCTTGCACTTTCTATAGCGCAAAGCCCAATGCAAGTGTTTTTGCTAGTTCACGACTGACGCAGTTGTCAATTTATCATCCAGCACCCACGTCGTTGAAACAGCAAATGCACCTGCACCCATCTTTGCAGTGGTGGAAAGAGTACTGAAAATCTGTACTCAACTATAATTACAATTACTGGTGTTAAAAAAGTAATTACGTAAAAGTACAATGTATTATTCTCAAAAACTACTCAGAGTACTAGTTACTTTTTAACAGATGATGTTCAATGCATCAACAAAAAGCATTTAATCCAAAAGGGTACTATATAAATTGACCATTAATTGTTTAGCGTATTGTGAAAGAGTGGTACATTTGGTTAAACTGTTGATTTAACCTATTGTATTGCAATTGGTTGTCATAATTGTTTGTGCAGCGCACACGCACGTTAGCTAGTTCTGTCCTAACTGAATCCCAGGCTAATAACACATTCTTCCAGGTGCAGCCATGGGCACTCGTCCTGTGTATTTTTGTCCTTGTTTCCACTTTTCTCGATGTTGTTGTCCAATGTCATTCCATTTGGTTTCTGTTTCTTTCAGTCAGGTTTCGAAATGACTTAGGACTCTTGGGGGGTCCCTTAAAATGTTGTTATAACAGCTTGTAAAACAAATGGCCACTGAATTGAATAATAATGATATCTGAAAGACTACCTATTTGGTAGAAGTTTTACTTTGATTCAAATTAGTCAATCAATGATCATAACCAAAATCTTTGGGGAAACATTTAAAACACCTTTGTCTACGGCAGGGCCATACACACAACATTTTTAGTGGCATTTTATTGCTTTGATTATTCAGTATGCCTACAACATAAATATACTAAGATATGAACGTGAAAGTCTTTTAACAATGACTTATGAGCGATTCATAACATTTGTTATGCTACAGTACATAAGCTATTGTATTATTTGGGTATTATGTTTCATTTGATTTGGGTTCATTAGGATGTTTTCCTGTTGTGTCATTTCGAAGCAGGAAAAGTAGCACATCTACGCGACTCACGAGTCCTCCGCGGACTCACGAGTCCTCCGCGGACTCACGAGTCCTCCGCGGACTCACGAGTCCTCCGCGGACTCACGAGTCCTCGACAACTCATGAGGCCCATGGTCTGCGAGTCTGCAATGTTTCCGGCTCAGAGTCTGCTGATCGGGAAGTTCCCATAACCTGTCTCGGACTGTCGCTCTGCTCACTCGGTCGATTACGTTGAATTGTAGAGTTGTGTTTGCCCATGAAATTGTAAGTTATAAAGCTTTTGGCAGCTAAGATGGCTAGGACTAGGAGTAGCTAATGTTACAAGAGTTTTGCGTGTGGTGCTTTTATCATTTTATATCGAATTGTATTAGGACTCAACTGATCTGGGTTAATGATACTAAAGACTCGCGACTCATGAGTTATTTTAAAGACTCGGGTTAAAGATCCGAGTGAGTCACGACTCGTACAGGTTTAATAGGAAGTTTCTGATAAAATTCTATTTTGGAGAGCTGTCGACGACATTCATTAACATAATACTACTCCATTAGTTCTGGGTCAAGAATTAGCTGGAAATCAGAATCAAGATGAGTTACCTGAGAACGCTGAAAGAACTATGTTCAGAGCAAAAAGTACATTTATACCTCCACCAAAACGTAATGCCTCCATAGAAACCTTTTGTAGGATTGTCGAAAAAGATGTAAATGATCTTCTGAACGATAAACGTAACTATACATATTTTAATAACCTGAGCAAAGAACAAAGAATGGCATTAAAGGATTTACAGTCAGATCAATCAGTCATTATAAAAAAATGTGACAAAGGAGGAGGTATCTGTTTACAAAATAAATGTGATTATGTTAATGAATGTCGTCGACAGCTCTCCAAAATAAAATTTTATTGGAAACTGACTAATGATCCAACTGCTGAATTCCAAAAGAGAATAATATCAACAAGTAAAGGCTGTCAGGAATCTGGACAAATTTCAAAAAAATAATTTGTTTTTTTATGTGTGAAACATCCCAAGATACCAGTTTTCTATACAGTCCCTAAAATTTACAAAGAAGTCTTTCCACCTCCCGGGAGACCAATTGTAGCAGCAATTGAATCTATTACATCAAATATCTCTAAATTTGTAGATTATCAGATAAAACCTTTTGTTGAGAATCTTCCCTCCTATATCAAAGATACAAGTCACATGATCGCTCTAATAGAGGGACTAAATGAAATACCAGAAGGCACTCTACTTGTCACCTTTGATGTGGAGAGCTTGTATACTAATATACCATATGAGGGGGGACTACAGGCTTTACAACATTTCCTCTCTCAGAGAGACTCTACCCTGACACCATCTAATGAATGCATCTTAAAACTTACTGAATTGGTATTATCAAACAACTATTTTCTATTTGAATCAGACTTCTATCTTCAAGTAAGGGGTGTAGCAATGGGGTCCCCTTTTGCTCCTAACTATGCAATCTTGTATGTGGGACTCTTTGAAGAACAAACTATGTATGAAACTGAGATGTATACTACCCTAAGTAAAAACATTATTTGGAAGAGATATATTGATGACATATTTGTGCTCTGGAATGGCAGCCGACAAGAACTACAAGAATTTCATAGGCTATTAAATGAAAGTTCAAATTACCTTACATTGACAATGCAGGTTGAGAGAAAAATAAGCTATTTGGATCTATGGATCATTAATGATAATAACGTACTACACACAGACCTATATACAAAGTCCACAGATCGAAACACTTTACTCAGTGCAGACATTATGCATCCTCTTCCCCTTAAGAATGGGTTGCCATTTAGCCAGCTGTGCAGAGTTAAACGAATCTGTAGCCAACAGCCCGACTTTGATAAGAATGCTAAAAAAATGGTTGATAAATTCAAAAAGAAAGGCTACAAGAACAAAACTTTAAATGAAGCAATGTTGAAAATTTCACAAAAATCACGGGATGATCTACTTAAGACTAAACCAAAAATAAATAATCACAAAATAGTCTTTTGCACAAAATATAGTAAATGTTCCAAGAAAATTAAGACAGTTTTTTAAAAAACATTGGCATATTTTACAATCTGATAAAAAAATATTGCACCTCTTACAGGAACCTCCGCTGGTGGTATACAAGCGAGGACACAACATACGAGATAGTCTAGTAAAGTTGGACTTACATCCGGAGCCCAGACAAACACTCTTAGCACCAATACCCAATGGAAACTACAAGTGTGGGGCATGTGCACAATGTAATAGTACCCAAAAAACCACTTCTTTTAGACACCCTCACACGGGTCAAAAAATCGCCATTAGAGGCATTATCTCTTGTAAAACAAAGGGAGTTATTTATCTCATTACTTGTCCGTGTGGGAAAGCCTACATAGGACAAACAAAAAGACAACTGAAACAAAAAATAGCTGAACATCGAAGCTCAATTAGATGTAAAAACACTGATTACCCTGTGGCATCCCACTTCTTGGAGTTTAACCATTCCATTTCTTCACTAAAATATATAGGAATTGAACAGGTAACGTCACCTAGAAGAGGAGGCAATATAGAAACATTACTATTACAAAGGGAGGCCTATCGGATTTCGTATCTAAAAACATTGACACCTAGTGGTCTAAATATTGATTTTGACTTGAGAGCCTATTTATAAATGAATGGAATCTGTGATTGATTTTTTATGTATGATGTTCCCATTTTATGATGACTTTGTTATTTGTATGCATGACAAAAGGCAATGTGTAATTGGTTTTTAAATATAACAGATATAATATACATAATATATACAATTTAAATGAATTAAAGTATTTGTATTAGGGAGATGTTTTGTGTTGATGTAATAGAGCATTTGAATAAATTGTAATATAATATAGATAGAATGTGAAACACTGTTGCTCAACATTTTGCAATTAACCAATTATTCCTTCAATCATCATGACACACCTCTTACTTCCTATTAATTGTACTAATTGTATGGTATGTTATTAAAACCTGTTGTCAAGCTTCTCTAACATAACTATTGCGCTGATATAGAGATAAATAGGAGACAGGCACAGGAGGATGAATGCAAGCGGATATTTAATTTCTTTCCGAATCAAAATGAACACAGGAAAGCACAGAGCCCGGCACAACTGAGATATACAAACGAAATAATCGACATTGAGCCATACAACCACTGTATATTTAACAAGTCAGAACAAGCGGGTAATCAGGCCAAAACCGCAGCACCTGTGCGTGCAATAACGTCAGGAGCATAGAGACAGGTAGAGGGCTCCCCTCCCTCACCTCCTCAATAATGCCATAGTTCATAATAGTCAATATTCAGGGGAGTTAGAACGTTGTCTCCGGTCCTGCCTGGGGGCCGACGTGACAATAACCCTGAAGAAGGCAAACCTATTGCCGAAACGTTGGATATTCTCAATACAGTTTTTTGGAGCAAGATACCTTGAGTGTGAGTCTTTTTGTTTTTGTTTACATGTAGTAGATTAACATGCAATTAGGTCGAGCAGACAGTCTGAAACATTGCAGACCATGGGACTCATGAGTTGTCGAGAACTAATGAGTTGCGGAGGACTAATGAGTTGTCAAAGACTCATGAGTTATCGAGGACTCATGAGTTGCGGAGGACTCATGAATTGCAGAGGACTCATGAGTGCTTGTGTGAGTCAGTCAATCGCGCAAATCAGCCGGCTATGTTGTCATGAGTGGATCTGTATCAGATGAGCGAGTGAAGTCTCTCCTCGAGTAAGTGTAAAGCAAATCCACAACAAAAGCACTACTATAATGTAAATAGTTATGTCGTTTTTTCTTAGCATTTATTATTAGCTCATTTTGCATGTTTGTTCCATTTGATTGTTGTTTTTGTATTGAATATATTTTATTATTATTTTTATTTTAGTTGTAATATTGTTCTAGTAATTTGCACATGTTGCTTTTTTTTCATCTATTATTATGACATTGCCTATGCGTGGCTAAATGCTGTGTTTCTTTTTTCATGTGTGCCTTTTTAAAATAAATGTTTGTTACTAAACTCTGGAATAGTGAATCTGCACCGTGTGAATCCACATAAATTCCTACTACGTTAGTGGTTAGAGAGAATGGGCTACAACTGAGTTTCATTGGAGATTTGGCAGTAATGACTCAAGTGACTCAAGTGACTCGGATCAGTTTAGTGAGAATAACCCAAATCCTTAAAATGAATCGAGTTTGCCAGGCCTAGTGTGCTCGAGCACAATGACAGCAGTCTGTGACGCTGGATTAGAACTCACTCGGATTGGCTGCCCTGATCGCTGATTTTCATTGTCCTTTTTGCGATTGGGTGAAAAAAAATCAGTTAAGATTTGAATATAATTATTTTTAGGTCTACTCAGTAGCAAATTGTGATTTAAAAAGTAGCGAACTACTTTACATAGTGAAATGCCTACTTAAGTAAGAGTAAAATTACAGACAAAAAAATACTCATGAAAGTACAAGTACCCAAAAAAATACTTAATTACAGTAACGGGAGTAGTTGAAATTTGTTACTTCCACCACTGCATCTTTGGCAAAAGAGGCTTTTGACACGCCCTAAATGCACCTGTGCCATGCGCTTCACACCATGTGCTTAGATCATGTGTTAAAACAGACATAAATACTGTATATGGTGACAGTTTATACTCTGGCCTGATTCGTATAAATATCATATTTTAATATACCTGGATACTACAGCAAAAATATATTTTTACTTTACTGTCCTAGAACATATGAAAGGCAACATACAATGCTGATGACTTTCAGTTTAAGAGTAAATTTCATTTACATTGGCAACTGATCCAGTAGCAAACAATTACACCTATTTATTTCCAAGAAATGAAGCTATATCCTACAATATTTGGTTTTGTAATCATACCACATATACATTCAGCTATTCGGAGGAGATGCATACTTTTAAGTAGAGCGTAAAAAACAAAATAAATGTTTGCTAAATTCACCTTTTAAATGGCAACTTGAATATGTGAACTTTCATTTTAGCTGAATAACACATTATTTGTGTTTTTTGTACAGAATAAGCTGAACACTTTACCAAGCCTAGTACCGTAAGTGTCAGAAGCTATGGTTTGTTTACTTTCACATTTGGTTTCACCACCCTGGGAAAGTTAAGATATGAATTTCATAGCATCTTACTCAAATTAAAACATCAGGCTTACTGTAGTATTGTTAGTAGTAAGTAATAAAGAAATAAACATTCCTTTTTCTCAGCATATTAACAAAAAAACATAAAATAAATCTTTATGTACACAGCCTGAGAAAAAAGATGGGCTGTTTTTTCCCAATGTAATACACAGTAAAACCCGACATTTGCTTTATCGCGATTGCAACCCAGTAGCCTTATGGTAGCATTATAAACTGTTGCTGTAAATTAATTGTTCTTATATTAGCATAAACTGAAACCGAAATTGAGTTTTTATGTGGTACACAGCCTAGAGTTATGAGGTCTCTAGTGGGCTTGTTATTTTAGACAACTGTGAGTAAGACAAAAAATGCAGAGCGTTATGTAAACAAAATCTAAATACTGCCTCCCATTAATAATATGAAGATGTCACAAAGCCATGCTTACAATTAACAGCCTGCATTGAAAAACAAACAAAATTAAACAAGATTGTAACGGTAATGCAAATAAAGCACATATTGCAAAAAGAACACTCAAATATATTCTGTAATTATATTGGCATGTTATGTAATTCATCCTCATAAATAATACGGTAAACAGAACAAAATCATGTTTAAAACTGATTATTTTCGATGTCTCTGTCTGGGGGTGCAGATAGATAGATAAATAGATGATGATAGATATAGAATATAGATCTACCTAAATAAATAATAATAAATATTATCTATAATAGATAGATAGTCTTTAATGTCCATTGGGGAATATTGTTTTCATAGTATAAATGTCGTAATCAGATACAGAAACATAGTGTTCATTTATATGCATTTAGTTTGTTTAATTTTTAAATGTGTTCCATCGCGACGCATGTCTTAACCATTTTGAAAGGTGCAAGAAATTCAATTTGTGCAGAACTATTTTCCATTTACAATTAGATTAATACCGACATCTGTATATTATCTGATGCAATCACATGGATGGTTATAAAAAGCCATGCCATCACAATGCGTAATGACGCACAATAGCTGATGTTGCACTGTTAGAAGATAATACTAATAATAGCCTAATAATCCATATTATTTATTGGCCCCTTTCATAACAGTCATAACAGGAGTTCTGGCGACTGGCACTTTCCAGACGGAATTGACTGACAGGTCAGGGATATCTCAGCCAACCCTTAGCCGGGTTATGCCAGGCGTGTTAGTCGGTATAATAGGCTTGTCGCATAATTACATTTCTGTACACGGCGGGTACACAGCGGGTGAACAGGCAAACAAAAAAGCACAATTTGCAGCTATGTCCGGTTTCCAGTTTCCCAAATGTAATTGGTGCTATTGACTGCACTTAAGTTGCCATAAGGACACCGAATGAAAATGCTTTCATTAATTGCCTTCATCACACTTTTCGGTATTTGCAGATGAGACATTTCATTTCTTTTGAATTTGCATGTTTTCCTTCCCTATCCTCTACCCAGCCATGGGATGAACTGCTTACTCTCTCACCTCAACAGAGCTCACTGATTTCTCGGGTCTATTAATTGATTGTCTTTTGACAAAACCCCTACCAATAGGTCAAAATCTGCCTGGGAGCGAGAAATGGGTCTGGAACTTTCAAAGGAGTTCTGGGATAGAGCTATTGACTGTCCGTCCGTCCATCCGGGTGTTCAATGTGGGTTTGGGGGGTGGGATGGGCATTGGGGTGGTCTGGGGAGGGAAGCCCAGGTGGGTTGGAAGGAGGGTTTGGGGGAGAAAATGGTGGGGGGAGTACCATTGTATTTCCTTTGTGGTAAAATAATTTGCCTGCCTTTCCTGTCCTTACACTCTAGTCCTATAAAGAGCTTTGTTTGCTTTGTGGATATGATAACTTCTGTTGTTATAGCGTTTCTATTGCTACTTAACCAAAAAATGAAAATGCTTTTGAAATCAGCAGCCCTAAATCACATTAAATACGTTCTGAGGGAACTATTTTGTAAAACCGAAGGGGGTCAATTACGTTTGTAGGGAACTAAATTGAACACTCGAATAACGTTAAATATGAACATATGAAGATCATGACGTAGCATGTAAATAGCATAGTTGCTAGGGCGGAGGTCGGGGATGGTGGATGGGCGTATAAATCCGCGACTTGCATGCCAGTGTTCGCGAGTTCAAATCCAGACCGGCACTTTGTGTGTGTTTTGTTCTACATTGCTTGCGTCATGCAGACAGGCAATTGTCGGTTTTTGTAATGTTAACCCTAACCTTAATTATAACCTTAACCTCAGTAACGTCATATCTAACCTTAACCGTTAGTAACCTAATGCCTAACCTTAACCGTTAGTAACCTCATGCCTAACCTTAACTGTGAATGTTGCAATATAATTTTGAACGCTATGGAATGTTCTCGCATAAATCCGCTAAACGAAATGTACCGGAGCAACATAATTGAAGCACAAATATAGCCTAATAACAAAACGTGCAGTTCAAACGTAAAAAATCCTAAATATGTTGGCATATAACGTAATTTAGGTTTTCAAAATAGTTTCCTGAGAACGTAATTTGGCAGAAATTCTTAGATGAATGGTTGGAAATCAGACGCTGTGTCACTAATGTTTTTTTTCTTACTAATGTTTTTTTACTTATTATTAGTTATTCTGTTCCCTCTGCGGCTCAGGTCCGTACTTTGTCTTTTACTGTCTGTTTTACTGTCTGTTTACAGCAACTTAAACAGCTGAATGTTAAGATGATTAACATAAAAGGCAGCAACTAAAAAAACAGAAAAATAGGGACTGTCACTGTCTCATGTGCAAACTCACATTTTAAAGAAGGTCATCTTTCCTTTCTATTTGACCTGTGCTTTACAATAACTTTGTTCTCTAACTGGCAATTCTCTATGTAATTCTGTTAGTGTGTAGATATAGTTTGTGAAAATTGGAATATCTAAGAGCAGCTCTAACACATGCACCACATCCCTTTTGAAAGATGCAGGAATCCCCTTCATGTGATCAAGTTGTTGTATTCTGTTAAGCGTTTACAGTGTGTACAATATGTCACAGCTCTGGGGAAGCTGGAAGAGGATAGATAACATAGACCCTGTGAGGTTTGGCATATTCAATTTCAATGTGAATCATACAGTACATGACCTTTCATTGGAACTACATTGTGTCTGTAGTATCATCAGTATACTGTACCTTGCTGGTAGTGAATGTATCCAGAACATGGTTACACACAGGGGAATACTGACACTATGTTACTTTGCATTGCTTCCAGACATTTTTGTCTGTAGAGTGTGTAGCTCATATCTTCAGGGGGAAAAGTTCAATCACTTACAGAGTCAAACTTCGTTCAGTAGGACATGCATCTCATACATTTTTTAATTATAAAATACATGTTTAGGTTGTATGCCACCATTGGGAGTTTGCATACTCACTTTCATTTGGGTCAAAGTCTGAATGAAATAAACAAATTTCACCACTTTTTATTTCCTGTAGTGTTTTAGAGATCGAGAACCATTACACTTGACTTGATCGGAGTCCACAGGAAAGCACGAGGATTAAAAAGGGAAAGCAATAGATTGAAAAGGTTTGCATAAAAATCTGGACAACCCATCGTTTCAGGGGTCTCCAAACCCTTCCATGGAGGGCCTAGTGTATGCAGGTATTCGCTTTCACCTTGTACAAGGCTGATGGAGTAGCTCACTAATTGGTTAGGATCTGTCTAGGTCCTAAATTGGCTCTAAATGAAAAGAAAGACCAAAAACCAGCATACACTAGGCCCTCCATGGAAGGGTTTGGAGACCCCTGGTACATGGTAGTTTAGGACACATCCATGTGCTTCAGCCCAAGCCTCCTCCCTGCAATTTATCACCTTACCATACCCTTCTTCCCCCTTTTTCCAGAGGGCTGGGAGAGTCTGAGCCCAATGTTTCTTTGAGGTAGACTCAAATCCATAAATATGGCCAATAGCAGAATGTTTCAGATAACAATCCTATATAGCACAGGGTACAAGTTTGGGGTCAAAATAGTTTTGGAGCTACATTTGGTCCTAATTCTTTCCACCTACACTAAATTAATTCCCAGATTTCGATATAGGCACCCAAAGAGTCTGCTGTCAGTTTCTGACTGGTATTCAATGAAATCACTCCTTTCTAACAGGCTCACAGAATACTATCTACATCTGTCACTAAAGTTAGCATGGCAAAAAGTTGATATTTAGATTTAGTTTTTTAATATACATCTATGTTACATTAAAAAGCAATACCACCTGACATTCAGTCTGTTTATATAAACACCAAGTTAACCCCCTATCAACACCAAAACTGTATAACACCAGTACATCAACTCTGGCAATTTTGCTGTGAATATTTACATTACTGAAAATAATTTAATATAAATAAGGGACCATTTGGTATTTACGGAATGGACTACTTAAGGAAATTGTGTCTTTTTATTCTTTGTTGAAGGGATGGTCACCCAATTTTTTTATAGTCTAGGGGGGTGACCCAACATTTGTATTCATGAAAACAGCAAAATTGTGGCTTTTTGGTGCATATTGTTCCATGTAGTTCTCAGTCCCGGCCCCCGATTTCTAGCAGATGGGTCTGACCCAGGCACATCACCAGACTTTAAAAAACTACCGGGGCTCAGAAAGTCAGCAGGAGGCAAAGGTCTGTAACAGGCAAACTCAGGCAACGGTACACAGGCTTAGGCAATCTTGGTAAACAAAGCACAGGTTAATACACAGAAAAACAGGTCTTAAGGAACACTAAACGCTCACCAAGTCAAAATGAACAATACCTCGCAAAGAGGAATTCTAACTGGCCTGGTATTTATACAGGTGAAGGCTGGGTGCAGGTGTTTAGAATTCTAGTGATTGTGATCTAATGTGTGTGCTGCGTTCGAGTGAGTGTGGATGTTGGGATGCGATAGTGTATGTTATGGACGTGAGAGAGTCATTAAGAGAGGACTTTACAGAGCCCCCTTTTGTCCTGTCATAGCGTGGAGTAATGCTGCTACAGTCCTGAAATTATGCACAAACTTTCTATAGAAATTTGTGAATCCTATAAATTACTCCAGGTCTTTGACGGTTCGGGGCTGAGGCCAACTTTGTACTGCCTTCACCTTGCATTCGTGCAAAGACGTGGATGAACGCCTGGTGTGAGTACAAAACCAAAAAAGGAGACAGAGGTGACAAATTGCTTTTCATCATGTAGCTTGGAAACCTCAAATCACTAATAACTTGGTCAGAGAGCACAGCCACATGTTGCACATCCTTTGATATTTAGAAATAATGTTTTCTTTAATAAAACTTTTTTGTTGAATCACTTAGAAACCTCATCAATTTTAAATTGTAAAATTGTTCAGAGGACACCCACAGTCTTTGGACTTTCCCAAGAAAGGTTTTAGAAGTCATTGAAAAAAATGCTATTGAATATTTAAACATTAAAATGTTTATTAAACTTTTTGGGGAAATTGCAAAGGAATTGTTCAATAAATTGCCCTTGCCCCAGTGGGGTAACTGGCCCTTCTAAGAAAAGTATTGTATTGACGACACAGATTTTTTTCATGTGGACCATAGCCAAGTTTAGGTAAATTAAATATGATAAATGTTGAGACTTTACACTCAAATTTCAAGAGTTACTAGATTACAGATACAGTTGCCCCCAGCACAATATCATTCCTATTATGAAAATGTATCAAATTGTTTATCACTAGACCAGTGGATAATGTATCTTAAAGCTTTCCTAAGTGTGCATTAAAAACATATATATAGAGATTTAACTTAATTGAAATACAGTCACCTAAAGGATTATTAGGAACACCCGTTCAAATTATCATTAATGCATTTATCTACTCAACCAATCACATGGCAGTTGCTTCAATGCATTTAGGGGTGTGGTCCTGGTCAAGCCAATCTCCTGAACTCCAAACTGAATGTCAGAATGGGAAAGAAAGTTGATTTAAGCAATTTTGAGCGTGGCATGGTTGTTGGTGCCAGACGGGCCGGTCTGAGTATTTCACAATCTGCTCAGTTACTGGGATTTTCACACACAACCATTTATAGGGTTTACAAAGAATGTTGTGAAAAGGGAAAAACATCCAGTATGCGGCAGTCCTGTGGGCAAAAATGCCTTGTTGGTGCTAGAGGTCAGAGGAGAATGGGCCGACTGCTTCAAGCTGACAGAAGTGCAACTTTGACTGAAATAACCACTCATTACAACGGAGGTATGCAGCAAAGCATTTGTTAAGCCACAACACGCACAACCTTGAGGTGGATGGCCTACAACAGCAGAAGACCCCACCGGGTACAAATCATCTCCACTACAAATAGGAAAAAGAGGCTACAATTTGCAAGAGTTTTCCAAAATTGGACAGTTGAAGACTGAAAAAATGTTGCCTGGTCTGATGAGTCTCGAGTTCTGTTGAGACATTCAGATGGTATTTGGCATAACAGAATGAGAACATGGATCCATCATGCCTTGTTACCACTGTGCAGGCTGGTGGTGGTGTAATGGTGTGGGGGATGTTTTCTTGGCACACTTTAGGCCCCTTAGTGCCAATTGGGCATTGATTAAATGCCACAGCCTACCTGAGCATTGTTTCTGACCATGTCCATCCCTTTATGGCACCCATGTACCCATCCTCTGATGGCTACTTCCAGCAGGATAATGCACCATGTCACAAAGCTCGAATCATTTCAAATTGGTTTCTTGAACATGACAATGAGTTCACTGTACTAAAATGGCCCCCACAGTCACCAGATCTCAACCCAATAGAGCATCTTTGGGAGGTGGTGGAATGGGAGCTTCATGCCCTGGATGTGCATCCCACAAATCTCCATCAACTGCAAGATGCTATCCTATCAATATGTGCCAACATTAAAAAAAAATGCTTTCAGCACCTTGTTGAATCAATGCCACGTAGAATTAAGGCAGTTCTAAAGGCGAAAGGGGGTCAAACACAGTATTAGTATGGTGTTCCTAATAATCCTTTAGGTGAGTGTATATCTACAATTTATTCAAAATATAAAAAAGTGTTCAATTTACCTCTAAATCATTTTGTGGGTTTATCTAAAAAATATGTTATTATTCAAAGGACTATTTTAGTTGTGCATTATCAGTGCCAGCCAGGGAAAGTGTTGGGGGATAAATTAGTTTAAATGTGGGCATTATATGAAATAAATTACTTTGAGACATGTAAATAATTGACGGTCCCTAACCATAAGCAGACGACTGTGTACTTCGTCTGATACACCGGGCTATAGTGTGGCTGAGTCTGGAAAAAATGATATATCTTTTTCTCTGGCTTTTCCTCTAGGAGAATGAACAAAAATTCGAAACGGAATGCCTACTAGTTTTAACTTAAGATTCATTTATGGATATGGACGATCTCTCCTGCTAGCACGCAATTGAAACAGTGCATGCAGAAGTCTATATTCACAAAGCACTATTGGCTTGCATTGCTGTGTTTTTTTCAGCTTGCATAAGACTTGGGGCTGACAAAAAAGCACTGGTGGCTACAGCCCTGAAAGCCGGGGTCTGATGATGCCCCGGGTCTGACCCAACAAATATTCTACAATATATTTGTATTGATGCTCCAAAATTACAAGGAGTCCAAAGAATGTTGGAAGAGTTTCTGGCACACTATGAAGACAAGCCATGTTGTGTCTTGGATATGGATTTTGCCTTTGAACAGTTTGCATCATTTTTCAAGAGACAAACAATTGAAAAGAATGGTTCCAGGACTGTATACTGATTCCCGAATATGGGATACCAGTTTGAATATAGACGAACAGGCAAACAGTGGATGATATTGGACGACGGGTAAGGGTGCATTTAGTTTCCATGCATATTGTGTTTCCACAACAATGTTAGTGAGTAAATCTACTGAAATGGCCACCATCTTGGTGGAGTGTTATGGGTAAAATGAGAAAACAGAGGTTAAGTCATGTATGTCATTGTAAAAAAACAGTGGCTATCTGTACATGTTTGCCAAGCACAAACCAGTACAGAAGACATTAATAAATTGTTGGGGAGGGTCATGCCTCTTTTCGAATCATTTTGGTGGGCCACAGAAAAATGTATTGCTGGCGAAGGGAGGGTCAAGTCTATTTTGATTAAAGATCCCAAAACTCCCCTTAAATAAAAACAATCAGTCCCTAAGCACCCTTCACAGGTGGAAACTCCTCATCCAGTACACATCCATACATTATAGCCAACCGTACATCTTGGAAGTTCTCCCAAATTACGTTATCAGGAAACTGTTTTGAAAACATGAATTTCGTTACATGCCAACATGTTTAGGGTGTTTTTACTTTGCTGCACATTTTGCTATTAGGCTGTACTCATACTTCTATTATGTTACTCCTGCACATTTGTTTAGTGGATTCATGAGAACATTCCACACATTCCATAGCATTCAAATTACAAAATTCACAGTTATTGTTAGGCATTAGGTTAGTATCGGTTAAGGTTAGGATTAAGGTTAGGGTAATTGACCCTCTCATACGTTCATATTTCACATATTTTGGATTTACAAAATAGTTCCCTCAGAACGTATTTCATGCGATTTTGGGTTCATTATAGCATTATACCAACCTCACCTAAATGTTCTTATAGTATATAAGACTATTTGTGCTAATTGGGCTGAATCATTAATCTAGTTAAGCAATTTGAAAAAACAATTTGATTAAACAGTAAAATAGTTTTGTTCTGTTAGTCCCCTGTCCAATTGAGTTAAATATAGGTAAATGGGAGAAATAATACTTACACATATGGTGCCTTAAAAATGGGTTTAGACCCCTTAACAATTCTTTAATATTATTGAATTTCAAATTGTATATTGAAATTTCATTCAGTTGAGTCTAAAAACAAACTAATTAAAACACTGAAACTAAATCTATTATGGTCAGCTGAGATCAGTTTAATGTTGGGAAACATGGGAATATAACACATCTGGAAAATGTTGCTTGAAAAGGTTTTCAACTTCTGTGCTGTATAGAAGCTCTGACATATAAAAAGATGCTCTAACAAGGACACAATTTAATTTCCATTGGCTAAGTGAATCATTAATGTTACTAGTCACACATTTTGGATAAATAATCATCGGTCAGGTTAGGAATATGGAAAAAGGAAATTGAAGACCAAAGATGAAAGTGCTCAAGACTGACACATTTTCAGTACCTCAAATTGTTCCTGTGTTCAATTAAAACATATATAAATATATACATATTTACATATATAAACTAATTTTTAAAAATCTGTGAAATTCGTCCCAGTAGAACAAATGAATGTTAAGTCACATTGTGCTTCTTTAATTAACAAAGGACAGATTCAGTGGGTCTAGTTGGTACATATTACATAATTGCACATATACAAGATCCATTGCAATGATGACAGATCGGACACAGATCTGAGAAAGAAACAAATAAATATTGGAATTTCATTAGACCTCTAATACATAGTGCATAATACAAAGAGGAGAGGAATAAAGTAGTGAGTATATACTATGGCTACTGGAAATAATTTGAGTACATGACATATACTTATATTTACCCCCCACTCCACCACCGGGTAATGGAAATACGCCAGCACTAGAAGGGGTAAGAAAAAAATCTCTGGGAACCTATAGGTTATTTTATTTATTTCTTACAGTATGTACAGTAATGGTGAATTATGTTATACAGACGCCAAAAGCCACTTTTGAGGACAAAGATTTAGCCTAATCCTGGAATTATAAAATTAAGCACAAAAGACATTTACATTAAGCTTGTTTTTTTTGTTCAGAACCAGGCTAAAGATTTGTCTGCAAAACTGGCACCAAGGGTTTAATTTCTTATCCACAGCTGACATCAGTCTTTGTTTCATATCCAACTGTAGCATTAGACCACTGGAATCATAGGGTGGGTATTCAACCATGGTTACAGCCCATACTCACATTCATTTAACATTGGCTTGAAAGTATAGACTGATCTGCATAGTTCCCCTTGCAGAATAAAAAATCTCAGTATTATGTCAGCCATTGATCGGACAGTTCAGTCGTCATTTTGAAGAAACATAATGGGAAATGACTGTTCCCATAATTCCTGAAAATCTTGTCTATTCTCTGCTGTGGGTTCCTGGAGGGTGCTTGATACATATTTAATGAGATAAGTTCATTAGCATGTCAGCCTTCTGTGCCAAGTCTTGACCCAGTGTGTCTGCTTCAGATAACACCACAGTGCCAGTTGACAGCATTCTCACACATCACCCCCAATAATCAAAGGAAATACGTCTCACAGAGCTGCCGCCGCAGATTAGGCTAGAGACTCCCTTGCAAAGTTATTAGTTGTCAAGGCCATCGTAAACATGACACAGAGACAAATGGCATTGACTCTGGCTGTGTAAGTAAAGAGAAAAACGGTATGTGGTGGAAGTTCTTCTGCATACTTATTTGTTTTTATTATGGATATCTGGAGCACGATACATTGTGTCATACAACTTTGACGTCACCACACCAGGTGTGTTGCTGCTGACAGAAGTTAACTTATGAGGGGTAGAGAAGTCAACGTTGTTTTAATAAGGTTAAGGACATCACTGGACCAGGTTCAAAGGATTTAAAGAAGACATGACTTTCAGATGTCCTAATTGTTTTTTGACTAAATTTATATTACAAAGTTTAACTAAGTTTATATTACAAAGTTTGGCCAGGATTTTAAAATGCCATGTGTAAAAATATTTTTCTGTACCATATGTTAGTAGACTGGTGTGTAGTAAGTAATGGCAAATTACATTGTTCTCTCAGAATAAACTCAGGATTGATAAAATGAAAATCATTAAAAAAAAAATATTTTAACGGTCAAGTTATTTTCAAGGAGTTCTCTTTGAAAGAATCTCTTCAGAATTCACTTGCCAGTAATATTATCTTAGAATGCATCTGTCTCTCTGTCGATGTTACTTGTATAATAGTTTATACTGATTTGCTTTGTGTCACGCTGAGCTTGTTGATGCCTTTGCACCATCATTATCTTGCTGGAGAATACAATGCTGCTTTACATCTGATTTAGAGGCATTGTCTGCACTGTCAACTTTATCTCATAATGACAGCAGATGTTTCAGGGTTCAGCAAACTCCACAAAATGCTCAAGGCACAAGGCAAGAAACTGGAGAAAAACCGTGGCTGACGGGCTGGCACAATCTGTACTGCATAAATATGTACAGGCTCGGAGAAAGGCAACCCAAAGAGAAAATATCTCTAACATCAGTAGAGCATGCTGACAGTATAGCCACGAAGATAATTCATTGTGTGAAGTCCAGCTAACAGTAATGTTTATGTCAGACAGACAAAAGTAGTCCTTGATATGCCTGAGAGCCTCAGGGATCATTGTAAAGCGGACTAGAAGGAGAATAGTGTGCCTGAGGGAAAAGAAAGATGCCTGAAAATTAAAGGGGGTAAAGAGAGGTAAGAGGAGGGGGAAGGTAATAATATGAAACTAACAAATGCTCAACAGGCTAAATAATTAACCTGGGAGTATAGCTTCTGAATTAGTTAAGATTTGCTGATAATGTCTGCCAATTGAAGCTCAACAGAAGTTGTGTGATGCAACAGGGTGACTCAACAGACGTTGGGTGATGCCTTGTCCATGTCCTGACCTCAACCTCATTGAGATGCTTTGGCATGAACTCAAGAAAATGATTCACAACAGACATCCCAAGAATATTGCTGAACAAATTTGTAAAGGGGAATGGTCCAAAATGCCTCCTGGCTGTTGTGCCTAACTACAGCGAATGTTTGGTTTTTGCTGCCAAAGAATGGTCAACCATAATTAAATCCAAGGGTTCACATACTTTTTCCACACTGCATTGGAATTGTTTATTGTAATTGTTTACATGGTGTGTTTAATAAAGACATGAAAAAGTGTAAGTGTTATTAGTATAAGCAGACTGTGGCTGTGCATTGTTATCTAGGTACTTCCAGTGTTCACATCCCATACTTTTTCTTATCACTGTATGTAAGTCAGGTCTATAAATATTTGGACATTATTATTAATTCAGCTGTCTACCACAGCATATTGGATTTGAAATCAAGTAATTTAAGCTGAAAGTGCTGACACTCTGCTTAAATTTGAGGGTATTTACATCTAAATTTGTTGAACCCCCACTTTTTAAGGGGCCAAAATTAATTGGAAAATTGGCTGCTCAGCTGTTTCATGACTGGGTGTCTGTCATTCGCTGATTAGTTCATTTGACATTTGCATTCAGAATCTGTTAACCATCAAAATGAAGGCCAACGCACTGTCACTGCCAGTGAAGCAAGCCATATGAGGTTGAAAAATCAAATCAAACCCATCAGAGAAATAACAAAAGTGCCAAAAGAACACAGAATAAATCTGACGGTATAACTCAGAATTAGTTCCCTGGTGATGAAAAAACCTGTCAAAACAGTTGGCCAGATAAAGAACACTTTACAGGAGGTAGGTGTAACTGTGTCAAAATAATAAATCATGAGAAGTCTTAATCAGAGTAAACATAGAGGGTTTACCACAAGATGCAAACCTTTGGTAAGCACCAAAAACAGGAAGACCAGATTTACATTTGCCAAAAAAAGCTGTACAGTTCTGGAACAAGATCCATTGGAAAGATGAGACAAAGATCAACGTGTACCAGGATGATTTAAAGAAAGGAATATGGAGAAAGGATGGAACTGCTGATGATCTGGAACATAGCACTTCACCTGTGAAGCATGGTGGAGGTAGTGTTAGGGCATGGGCATATATGGCTGTCAATGGACCATGTACCCTCATATTTATTCGTGATTTCACTTCCGACAAAAGCAACAGGAGGAATTCTGAAATATTTATGGTGAATCCATAGATTCTATATTACTGGATGGAGCCATATGTGACGTCACCTATTGGTTTGTGAAGATCTTATTTTAGGTAATCGAATTTGCCGTTACAGGTGCAGACATCTTGGATGTGACAATTTTAGACGAGATTGAGGAGTAATCTAGCTTACAAAATGTAAAACAAAATGTAACATTACTTATTGGAAAAACTGAACTGCCAGCTCCTTTGAGTGACTTTTCGTACATTCTCATAGACTATTACAGAAACCGAGGTCTTTTGCAACCAGATGTATCGCCCCCAGCTGGAATTCAGATAGAATGCAAGTTTAAGGACCTTCCTCATTTGCGTCAATTCGCCAAACCGGATGCTCACCCTGTGGGTGAAACTCATTGGCCAGCCCCAAAACATACTGCGAAAGAAACCCAATACTTTTTTATAAAGGCAAAGACTTGGAATGTTCTGGGATGGCTAAGTCAAGCTCCTGACCTGAAACCACACAAATAAAAGAACAATAAGGAACTAAAGCAGGGGTAAATACATGGCAGAGCATCACCATGGAAGAATACAAACAGCTGGTGATGTCTATTAGTTCTAGACTTCAGGGGCCTATACTACGAAGCAAGTTCAACATGCCCTGGATTTCTTTTCATTACCTGGCTTCACTGAACCTAACAATTGTGATCTAGATAAGAGATGTCAAAACGGTGGTTATTAATTCGTTAAATCAACCCAGGAGTTCCCAAACGAGCGCTTTAACATAAAAGGGGCGGTGTGTGCACCATTGGACCAATCGCAGACACGGACAAGTCTATGACAGCCACATATTTCGCTCATCTGTAGTAAATTATAATTTTAGAGAAATATGAAGAGCATAAAAAATATAATCCAGACATAAAGCAAGAAGGGAAAAAAATTACCACCAGTGTATTTAAAAATGCCTCAGGCTCATCGACATAACTGACTATAATGACAATTGTGTATTCCATTAAACCAATGTATTGCTTAATGCTGATTGTGTATAACAGTTTATTTATGGTATTCTTTCATTTACAACCCTGAAAGTGTTAAATGTTCATGGGAGCAGATAAATGTACAGGGTGTGCAAATTAATCAATGACAAAATACTTGGTTGTTATGAATATATTTTAAATATATGAAAAATTATATGGAAACTTATACATGGAAAATATGTACAGAAACAGTCATATGCAATAGATTTCATATACATTTTTAGTCATTTAGCTGATGCTCTTATTCAGAATGATTTACAGTGAGCAATTTAGGGTAAAGTGCCTTGGCCAAGGACACAACTACATTTGGCTCAGTCAGGAATCGAACCGGCAAACTTCTGACTACAAGTCTGACTCGCTAACCACTGAGCCTTGATTCTGGATGAAGGTATTTTGGAATATTCATCCTTGCAAAACATCTCTAGTTCAGTTAGGTTTGATGGTTGCTGAGCATGGACAGCCCGCTTCAAATCACCCCACATATTTTCATTGATATTCAGGTATGGGGACTTGGATGGCCATTCCAGAACATTGTACTTGTTGAAATATCCAGCCATGGCGTAACTTCAACTTGGTGACTGATTCCTCTACATTAATCTCAAGTATCTGCTGATATTGAGTGGAATCCACTCTTTAACAAGATTACCAGTACCGGCACTGGCCACACAGCCCAAAAGCATAATGGAACATCCACCAAATTTTACTGTGGGTATCAAGTGTTTGTCATAACACCCCTTGTTATGACCAAATAACTCCATCTATGTTTCATCAGTCCACAGCACCTTCTTCCAAAATGAATCTGGCTTGTCCAAATGTGCGTTTGCATACCTCAAGCAACTCTGTTTGTGTCGTGTGCAGAAAAGGCTTCTTTCGCATCACATCCCATACAGCTTCTCCTTGTGCAAAGTGCACAGATTTTTTTAACGATGCACAGTGACATCATCTTTAGCAAGATAATGTGTCGGTAGGTCTTTGGAGGTTGTCTGTGGGCTGTTGTTTTACCATTCTCACCATCCTTTGCCTTAGCCTCTCTGAGACACTTTACTTGGCCTGCCACTTCTGGCCTTAACAAGAACTGTGCCTCTGGTCTTCCATTTCCTCACTATGTTCCTCACAGTGGACACTGACAGTTTAAATCTCTGGAATAGCTTTGTGTAGCCTTCTTCTAAACCATAATGTTGAACATTATTTGTTTACAGGTCATTTGAGAGTTGTTATGAGGCCATCATGTTGCCACCCTTCAGAGGACATTCAAAAAGAACAACAACTTGCAATTGGTCACATAAATACATTTTCTCATGATTGGATGCAACTGTCTATGAAGTTTAAGGCTTAATGAGCTCACGAAACCAATTGTGTGTTCCAATTAAATCAGTGCTAGGTAGTTACAGGTATTCAAATCAACAAAAGGGAGCCCAAATGTATGCACCTGTCTAATTTCATTTTGATGCATATTCACATTTTCTGTTCATCCAATAAACCTAATTTCACTACTGAAATATTACTGTAGATCAAAATGAAACTGCTGATTCAAACACCCAATTAGTTATGAATGAAAATCATAGAAATTGTCAAGGGTGCCTAAACTTTTGCATGACTGTATGTTTTCAATATATTGTGGAATATATTGTAAATATTTGTAAAAGTATGTGAAAATATATGTGCGATATATGTACAAATATTTTTTCAATATATTGTGGAATATATTGTATATATGTACATTTATATGGAAATATATGTGAGATATATGTACAGATATGTTTTCAATATATTGTGGAATATATTGTAAATATATGGAAAATTATATGGAAACATATACATGACATACATGTACAGATATGTGTTTGTATATTGTGGAATATATTCAGCCTTCAAATCAAAGCTGTGTTACTCACAGGAATTCACAAGGGTAGTGAAAGTGGTGACAGAAAATGTTTTGTTTTTGGAAGAAAGATGATACATCACATAATACACTGATGAATGTTGAAAATGTAGTTGGTCTGAAAAGGGAATTCCGGGGCAGGAAACAGATATTTGATGTGACACTGTTCAAAAGAAAATGTATGCTAATTGATCAGCCACAACATGCAAGCCTCTACGCATGTGTACCTCCAAGATCCAGTGTGGGGGATTGACAATTTAAGGGCAAAGTACATTTCAATTGACAAGAAATAAATCTATGAATATCGTCTTTCTTTAATCTTAGATTTTAATCAATATAATCTTTCTAATGTACAGTAAATGGTGAATGTGGTCTCTGCAACTCTGTTTCAATAAAACTGTTATTTGTATATATATATAAAGACAAACTATTACATGTAAAAATATAGTGTTCTTTTTGGTCTTGATTGCAATATATATATATATATTTTTATATATATATATACATATAT